>JAGQEM010000073.1:18356-118477 GCA_019202945.1 Corynespora olivacea
TAGTCGGACTTATACAGAGCATCAACTTAAATTCTAGACCCACTGAGACCAATACCAAAGTTGACTATACTATTTACTTCAAATATGCGTGATCTATCTGGAATTGTTTACACCTTATACTTGGACCATTCCTGTGTTCTTGTCTTGTGATAATACATCATTTTCTTGTTATATATCTTACCTTCATAAGACTTAATCAATACGCCAACTCCCCCTAGCCTCTAGACCTCATCCATGACCTCTTCTCTAACAACTTAACAATTTTCTTCTTCTCTAACTTCTCAATCTCCTTTGTCAACCTGCCTTCACTTTGAAAAGTATCTAGAACAGTCGCCGTAAGCACACTATCGCTCTTTACCACTTTCGCAAACTCCTCTAACGGCTCCTTCCCTACATAACCATGCGTAAACGTTCCATAACATACTAACGCATCGTAGGCCTAGTCCCTCGCCTCCAATCTTAACATCAGATCCGCGATCTTCAGCTTACGACACACTGCCAGTTTCTTCGCTATATCACGCACTCTTAGATCATTAACGTAAGTCATCATTGCACTCAAGATCTGAAGCGAAATCTAACACGAGGCTAAGATTATGACGAGCATTATATCAACGGCAGTGCAATCATCCTTCGTAACGAACATAACAGCAACAGCATCCCTCGGAATTCCATTTCCTCGAGTCACCTCAGCACTAGACGGCTTTAAAAGCTACTCTGAACTAAGTACTGACATATAATTATGTACGCATATACTTCGACTCTTTATCTTGCTAATGCAATGTCACTAACTTCATATGCAGACTAGAAACCAGCGACCAGCAAATTCAACATAACTACAGCACTAAGTTCCATCGCCGCCATCGCCTCTATCGCCTCTACAATATCAATACGAACACCCCATTCCGACTCTAAAAGCACCCTCCACGTAGCCGCCATAGCTGCACCTGTCGTCATTTTCTATCGTCTGACACCTTGCTGGAAGTTGAAGAATCTCACCCAACTAAGAATCATAATGTCGTCGTCCTGGCAGTTCAATTTTTTAGGATGTGGGAAAGCAGCTGGAACAGTGACAGAAAAGCGAAGAGAAACCGGAAAAGCGACGGAAACCGTTCATTCCTAACTGAACTGCATCAGGGCATGTGGCCTACACGAAGCTCAGTGAGACGACTCACTCGCCAAAATCAGACATTTGAACCAGAACACTGATTCAAGTCGCCATCGCAAGCCTGCTGAAGGGCTTTGGAGACTTTGCTGAGAAGGGCAATAAAGGAAGGGGTGGCCAGATTGACGAGGTTGTTTCCCACCTAATTGCGATCTTGAACGGGGAGCTTAAAGTAGCCCTGAAGTCGAAAGGCTCCGCACCTGGAGCTTAGTTCGGCAATTAAGCGAGTGAGTGAAGTGGGCAGGCATGTTTTGTCTTGAACTCTCTTAGCGACGGGTTCGCTCTTTTCCGCCTGATATCTTCTTCTTGCCCAGATGTTATATTCTGTTTACTTGGATGTGTTTGGCCTTTTTTTCTACAGTTTGATTCCTGATGAGCAACACATAAACTACATGTCTTAGTTAACGTATCCCAGAGTATGGTGTACAGTATCTTTTGAAACAGCTATCGAAGTAATAATGTCAGTCATTGCCACTCGCACTTGGCGTTTGATCGGTAAATATCCCTTGATTGTAACATGAGTAAGCTAAACGGCCCTGTTCTGGATATCACGGAAAGAGATACCAAAGGACGCACCCAGTATCCAAATACTCCTCGCAATTAATCTTCTTCTCAGTCGCGATGTTTGCCAGAGACAGCCACAAATTGATCATTCTATTGAACCCGGTACTTTCTCGCTTTTGCTGATGATGTACCACGCATGGATGACGCCAGGTATCCAGCCCAGAACGCATAGACAGACGTTGATAAGGAGGTCGGCGGCGCAGCCTCGTTTGAGGAAGACGGGTACAAAAGGTACCCAGATCGCGAGGAAGTAGAGAAGAATGTCGGGCTACAAAGATCAGCTTTTGAAAGTTCAAACCAAATATCGGGATGCGCATACTGTCGATGAAGGCATTTTCCTCGTGATGTGTGATTAGCTGATTGTTCGTCGTCAGATTTGTATACGAGCAGTTCGCAGAATGATAGGGGTTTCTTTTTGGAAGAGTATCAGGAAACCGATCGGGTGTGATATTGCCGTTCGAAGCATTTATAGACTGTGAGGTGTGACGTCGTAGAAGAACCAATCCCTGGGCTCTATGCGTCATTTTCGGCATCAAAAGGTGTCCGTCACTTCCAATTCGCTGCTCGAAGTTTCAACTACCGAGATCCCGCCTGCAAACCGAAGTACAACAAAACTAGACAGGAGTATCCTGTTTCCTGTGGCGCGTCCGCAACACTTCCGCTCATTCTGTACCAAGGTATCACCATCATTATTGGGCAAATTCAAACGCTTGCAAAAAGCCGTCGTGGCGCACGCGCCATATATAGAGTAAAGTGGCTATATTTAGCAGGTTCGTGAGAAGTTCCAAAACTTTGAATCGATGATGTTGTTGCTGCAACTAACCATGTCAGGGGAAATAGTTTGATGAGGAGTGAAGCTGACAACGGGTCACAAGCACGCGTCCGGCATTGATTGGGCAGCACCCTGCAGGGAAATCATGCCAGGGAGCTTAGAAGATTAGGTTGAGGGGTGCGGAAATAAAAATCCTTCAAATCTTAGATTCCACAACTCTTAAGATTTGCTATGGACTTCTTCAGCAACACAATTCCTAGTTCTGGCCTTGGATCCCCCATATTCCTCAGATTGCTAGCGTCGCGACCAAAGTGTCCAGAGCTGAACTCTGCGTCGAAGCATTCGCCGGCGTTATGAACGGCCCCGCCCACTTCAACGACAACTCATTCTTGTCGTTCCGATCGTTTTTCCAGATGCTATCCGCGTTGTTTCTCAAGAAAGTCTTGTAGCGATCCTGCGGGCTTGCCTTATTCAGGATTCCCAAGTTGCGCATAAAGACACCTTTGAACTGCGAACCATCGCCACCACAACCGCTCGCGTTGAGCTCGCAGGAATCTTGTAAAATACCGTTGGGAGCAAGCGTCGCGGCTGCCGCGTCAGCGATCTGTTGCGCGGTTTGAATCAACGAATTGTCGCCAGTCGCTTTGCTGAGTTCGACAAGTGCTCCGAGGATGACGCCTTGGTTGTACGTCCACACAGTGCCTCCGTTGTTCCGACACGTCTTTTGATCAAGGCCATCGTTTATTACGTGGTTGCTTCCGATCATACCGCTACCCTGGAACCACGCCCACTGTTGTTTTGCAATCGAAAGGTATGGAACATTACTGGAGGGAACGCGATTCGCCAGCGACGCTGCAACGGCGAGGAAGAGTTCGTTCGGAATAGCGTTGACGTACGAGTGCGGTTTATCCCACCAGATACCCCCAGTGCCGCCGCTGTTGGTGCTGCAATTTGTTTTGCCGAAGACTGCGTTCATGTCATCAAAGATCGTTTGGGCTTGTGTGAGATAGGTTGAAGTTCGAGTCAGGTCGTAAGCAGCGATCCAGGCGAGCGCCCACCAGCCTTCATCACTAGGACAGTGAGTACAATTTCGACCAAGGGCTGAATTACTTACTCGTAGTAGCTATTCCATGTTAGAGACAAGATTCAAAGTTGAGGTGACAGACTCACTCGTTGAGAAAGCCAGTATTTGTCTGTGCCTTGAGCTCACCGTGTTGCTCGATGAAAGACTGTGGAACTTGAGGCCATCGGTCCGTGTAGTAAGTCTGCATGAGATAAGGATAGTTTTCTACTCCCATGATCTTCACCGACTGTGAGTTGTATTTCTGCGCCTGCGTGTACGTGTTCGAGGCGATACCAGTTATTTCCGACTTCAAGCTTGAGTCGACACTGGCAAGGTTGATGATCACAGTGAGGCCTTTCGAAGTTAGCTCTGTGTGAAATGATGAAAAATGGAATGACAAACAATTTGCACTATTCCACCAACCCGTACTCGGTGACCAGATGCCAGTGGCTGAGTTATACCATTGCTGTAGGGTATGGTAAGCAGCTTCGACATTTTCTTTGGTGACATCTCGCGTGATTGGCGAGCAGTGAGTTGGAACTAGAAGACCCGCTATGAGAAGAGACTTGTGGAAGGCAGTAGCAATCATTATGGTCGGAGACTTGGACCTTTGATCTGATGGCTTGATTCAAAGCGGGTTCAACTTCTATCTTTATAGTTTGTAAATCCCAGTAGCATCTCATACGTCATGAGCCTTTAACGATCAGTACATGTGCGCGAGATCAACTCAGTCATCACTATTTTCTAGGATGTTTGCCTGGCCCAGAAGGTGACACCAACCTCTTCACCACGCGTCAAGGCCTTCACCACTCCAAAATTTTAAAGTAAGGCTCACCCCCCGAGAAATATACAAGCTTAAGCGTGGAAGTTCCCGGTAAGGCTACCATGCATGACTGTGATGGCTGTTCCCATTCGTTGGCACAAGCCACGCAAACGTGCCCACGAGATACCTGGAAGTAGACGTGTTCCGAATCGAACGGGCGACTGCCCGGGAGCTGAAAGATCGACACGCCGTTTATGGTAATTTGTTTGTTGTCGACTATACCCGGGGTAGGTGAGCCGAAGGTGGAGCTGATTTTGGCATGCCGATCCCGGGTCATATTTTACCGAGGTCAGCCGCCTAGTGTTTCTCACCACCTCATTTGAACTGAAGAACCTGATTTTCGCTCTCGTCTTTGGACCCGATGTGGGACCCTAATCGTCGGTTGAGCGTGTTACGTAAACTTGACGGATGTGCAGAAGAAGTGAACGGCCTCACCCACTTGTTGCACACCCTCCGGTTTGACTTCACTGTCACCTGATGAAACATTCACCGACGATCGTTCTCAGCAAAGCCTTCACCCGAGACAATTACACTTTGGGTGTGCGTGTGTGTGCGCCCAAGATGGGAGGTGGTATGTACAATTTGTATACCAGACGACCCAATAAAATTATGTACAGCTCCTTTTGCCCGCAGTGTAATGCATATATCAACAGCAGACAAGACCTATCGATGAAGCCAAGCTTTACTCGACGAAGTTATACGCGGTCATGCGCAAACGATCTCAAGACCACCACCGTACGCTTGGATTGGGGGCTGTGCACACCCAACCTGGCTTCCAAACGTTAACCCATTGAACGGGAACCCATGATACTGATTCTGCAGCGTGACAATGCAACCAGGCTGAGAGAAAATTCGGACATAGCAGCCTGTTGTTCCGGTCTTGGGAGTAGCCGTCAAACTTGCAGTGAGCGCGGCCGCCGGTGAGTTTTCCTGCCGGAACAGCCAGTGCCGTGCCGATAATACCGGTAGCGGCAGCTAAGGAAAGAAAAGCTTGATTGGTCGTTAATTTAGTGTGGTACAGTGCGTCAAAATGGGGTTGGGTACAGTAAGATATTGCATGTTTGTATCAGGCAAAGACTCCCACGGTCAAGAGTTGGGAAGTTATATGTTAATTATGAGGGTCGATGAGCCCACATTAGATTAGAGCCTCGAATTTATATCTATTGATTGTCTCCAGCGAAATGCTCTCGCCGCGCTGGACTCCAGCTTAGGAACACGGGATCTCGCACTTTGGGTTGTCTACTTGAAACGATGTTCTTTAGGGCTAAGACCCTGTCGGAGGCTGGGGCCCAGAATTACACGCGAGCTAGAATATTCCTAGTGAACGATAGCACGAAGACCGTTCTGATAAAGATGTACTTGGAAGAGACTGCGTTTCAAGGCATACTGAAGAAAAACTTGGAGAATCGATAGAGCTGATCTCTGAACAGAGCCCCTAAAGGAGTATGATTCATTGTCGTATGGTTCAAAGATCTAAGTCTACAAACCGGTGAACTGGCAGTACACGTGGGCGCCTCGTGGCTGCCAAGTGGGCTCAATAGAGTTTGTTCCTGGCCTCAACTTTGAGGACAATCATGTGAAGGTGCAGGAAGAGATACGCTAGCGAGCTGAAGCATCTTACTATGTAAGCGTTATAGTCTAGACAGAAGGGGGTTGCGTAACAAACTAGCTGCTAACGCCTGCCTCCCAACGTCGAAACCGCAAGCTGCTCGATTCCTTCTCTAACATCTCACCGGCATCATCTGCAGCATCCATATTCGCTGAACAATAATGGTAGTCTTAGTTGTTAGTGTTCAAGCAGTCTCGCCACTTCCCCATCGATAATGCTGACGATTTTCTCCTCATTCCACCTCCAATCCTCTGCCGTCATGTCTTCGTCTTGCGGACCGGCTAGCGCATCCGCCTGCAAGATTGCGTCGTCCCATTCCATAGCCTCGAATGCCTCCGCTTCTATTCTTACCAACCTGCGATGGTCTCTCTGCATCCACTCAATCAGTCCTTGTTCTTCAACAAAAGCATTGCGCGGCACATATATGAACGGCTTGTACCCATTTCCTATCACCTCTGAGCACATCCCCCACCCAAGCTTACCCAATACGGCATCAGAGGCGGCAATGAGGTCCGGTATGTGTGCATCCTTTGGTATTCTGTAGAAAAGAGGGGGAGCGTGTATAGTCTGGCTGAGACAGACCCATTGCGGCGGCAGTTCCGGGATACGGGCGAAAGTGTCGTTCTGAGGCTGTCCACCGAAACAGTGCAGCAGAACCTTCCTCCCCGGCTGCAGCAACTCGGGTATATTCAGTGAAACGAGAGTGCCGGCTTTTGGGGCCTCTGCGCGTCTAAAATGTGCAGGCGCACGAACGGTCCTGCCTTTGTAGGGTATGTGCACTTCTCCCGGCATCTGTATCAAAGCATCCGCCTTTTGGTATTGGGCTGTCATCTCACGGATAAAGGTGCGTAGATGGGCCTCATCTTCGCTCTGCCTCGGGTCGACTTCCTGGCTTGCGAGCAAACCTTCCAGGATGGTGTCAAAGGTGAAGTTGGTGACCAAGAGGGCAGGCACGGTCAAGGTGCACGGGATGCTCGGACAGTCGGAGATGACAATATGGATGCCGTTTTCTTTGACAAAATCTTCTTCCTGCTCAAAGGCTGCTTTCGCATCGAACTTCCGGACGGCGTCCCAGGTCTGCGGCGCGGAGAGCGTGTACGGATTGGTCTGCACGACGCTCGGTTCGAGGGGGTATCTATAGCTTGAGAAAGTAACTACATCGACATGCTTCCATCCACTCCTTAGAGACTCCCGCACGCCTTCGTCCACGTTTGTGCGGATGAACAAGCGGTACTTCAGCCTCTTGCTGGTCTCATGCAGCATCTGCGCCAGATGAACGATGCGCATGAAGTGGCCCAGTCCGTGGGCAGATGGATAGAGAGCAATACGAATGGCATCGTGTGATTCTTTGAGGTTGGGCATGTCGCGACTTGACGGTGATCAAATGGGGTCCAATGTAGGATTGAGTGGGTAACGAAGCATGAAGGCCAATCACGCGAGTTGTGCTTAGTCATTCATCCTTACTGACGTCGATTAGTCAACATCAAACTTCCTAACATGGATGCTTTCTACAAAGATAACATTTCCAAAAAGTATCTATCAACAATGCAATCCGTCTGATCTCTCTCGTGTTCGAGGGGCAAAAGAAAGAGTTTGGTCTAAGCAAGCTTGGCACCTGCCCAATCGCGTAGCAGCTCCTCCTCCAACCAAGATGTGTAAGCATCGGCTTTGGCTTGTCGCAATTACTGACATGGCCCGTGCCCATATAAACTTCCTTCCTCCACCTGCTATCATGGGTTAGACCGTCCCAGTGGTACATCCTTGGCAGGGGCGATCATCCAGCATGCACTCGCCACAACTACCTCACTGCTCATCTCGTACAAAGTGTGAATACGAGCCAGCGACCAGGGTTGCGGGTTATTGGATTCATGTATATAAACCGTGCCACCTCTGGTCATTTGCGATGTTCGTCCGCTGCTATCCCTGTACTTGTACCTGTACTTGTACCTGTACTGTACCATGGTCAACATGCTGCTCCTCTCTGCAGCCCTAGTCGGCAGTGTGCTGGCGTCGCCCTCCAGTAAGTTCAAAGGGTCAACTTGGAATCATAGAGACCATCAATTAATTTCCCCGATAGCCAACGCCTTCAAGCCCGTCGCTGGAGGCTTTGTGAAGCCCGCACCCCCTTCGACATACTCTGCCTCCAATTTGCACCGTCGCCAGGAGCCATTGAGCATCCGTCAAGATGGAGAAGTGTGCACGACTGACCAATGCAAGTCCTTCGCAGACTCTGTTATTGCTGGCCGAGCCCTCAACTACTCCAATGTCGATCCGTGCACGAGCTTCGCAGAGTACACGTGCGGCAACTGGTGGGCGACGCACGACTTCCGCGACGATCAGTCATCCATCGGTGTCCTCGCTTCCATGTCAGACGTCAACACTGCCTTGATGCGCTCAATCCTGGAGTCGCCGTATCCATCCAACACCACCATCAACGGCACCTACGCGATTGCCAATGCAACCTCCTTGGATGAGCAGAACTTCAACAAAATGAAGGCTGCGTACGACTCCTGCATGGACACCACTTCCATTGACGCCATCGGTGCCAAGCCACTGCAGGAGATTCTGAACGCCTATGGTTCCTTCGCCTCGTCATCGGGAAACAGCACTGGTAATGGCACGGACCTTACTGAGAAGCTCATCTGGGTCCAGCGCTATGGAGGTAGTGGACTGATTGAGGCTGTCACCTGGCCAGATGACAAAGAGCCAGACGTCACCACTATTGCGCTCAGTTTCGGTCAGCTGGGACTCGAGGCCAAGGAGTACTATACAGATGCCGAGGCTATTGCCAATTACACGACTGCCATCACTGGCATGTTTGATATCCTGCACGGCCAAGAGAACCACGATGCCCACGTCAGCCTCACCAGCAAGATTGTCACTCTCGAGAAGGCCCTCTCAGCAGCGTCTCCTGACTCGGTTGACACCGGCGACGTCGAGTACTACTACAACCCCCTGTCCATCGCTGAGGCCGACGCTCTGCTCCCCGAGGTTTCCTTCTCCCGGTTCATCAAGGCGTTCGCTCCCAGCAACTACACCGTACAAAACGTCATCGTGCTTGCGCCTGAGTACTTCCCTCAGGTTTCCAACATCCTGAAGAACACCACCACCGAAGCTGTAGACGGTTATCTTGAGTGGGTACTCATCCAGAAGTGGGCCACACGCCTTTCCGACAAGGTCAACGGCCCCTATCGCCGCCTGCAGAATGAGCTCACCGGCCGTGATCCCGAAGCCGTTGGTGAGCGTTGGAGGACCTGCTTTTCCGACGTCGACACGAACCTCCCTTGGATTGAGAGTGCCTTCTTCGTGCGCGAAGCTTTCAGCCCAGATGCCAAGACGTTCGGAGAGCATATCATCAGCGATGTCGAGAACGTTTTCCAGGATAAGCTCAAGACCTACGAGTGGATGAGCGCCGACGTCAAGGAGAAGGCTATTCAAAAGGTGCTCAACATGGTCGAGAAGATCGGTTACCCCGACATCTCGCCCAACGTCCAGGACCCCAAGGCGCTATCCGATTTCTACGCAACTCTCAACGTCACTGCGGATTCTTGGTTCGGAAATGGCCTTGCATACAACAACTTCAGTCTCCAGGGAACTTGGAATGATCTTCTCCACCCCACGGACAAGAACCGCTGGTTCATGACCGCTCCTACCGTCAACGCATACTTCAACCCTCCCACCAACGAGATTGCTTTCCCAGCCGGTATCATGCAGCAACCGCTCTTCAACCTCAACCTCCCCGATTACGTCTCATACGGTGCATTCGGCGCTGTCGCCGGCCACGAGCTCACCCACGCCTTCGACAGCAGTGGCAGCCACTATGACGAGACGGGTGCATACCGCGACTGGTGGGACAATTCCACCCTCGCCGCCTTCAACAACAAGACCAAGTGCTTCATCGACCAATACTCCAAGTACTCGGTCACCACACCCACCGGCGAGAAGCTCAACGTCAACGGCGATCTCACCAAGGGCGAGAACGTCGCCGACGTGGGCGGCTTGGCCGCTTCCTTCCAGGCCTGGCAAGCGCGCAATGCCGAGACGCCGAATCTGCTTCTTCCGGGTCTCGAAGAATACACGCGCGAGCAGCTGTTCTACCTCTCTTTCGGTGGCGTTTGGTGCGGCAAGAGGAGGCCTGCTGAGGCTGTTCGCAGGATCTACTCGGACCCGCACTCGCCCCCCGACGTTCGCATTCTGGGTACCGTGTCGGATCAGCGTGGGTTCTTGCAGGCATTCAACTGCCCGGTCAAGGAACCGGTCTGTGAGCTGTGGTAGATGAAAAGTGTAGAACAAGTGTAACATAATCAATCCATCATTAAGTTGTTTATACTGGCAAACCACTACTTTTGCTTTGGTGCTGCTAACCTTCTGCTTGTTGTACTTGAATATCAACATGAAGTACGCCCAAGTAAGATATATACTACCAAGTAGTAGAACACTTGTCCTCGATGGTAATGTATTCATCGTACATCCAGGTGGCCTATATTCTAGTGGTCTACTTTTTATTTCATAGCGGATTTCATCTCCATCTCCAGCCATTTGCAGCTCTGTACTCTGAATTCGGATAAATGCAGAGTCGTAGCAGACATAGACGATGAAGTGAAGTGACATCCAATGTGAATACATTCAATCAATCAGGTCTAGCATATACATTCCTTGTGACGCTTCACGTCACCATGGATGCTCGATTATGACCTACAATCCCTCTTCTCAAAATCCCCTCATGTCGTTCAAAACTCGTTGCTCGAGGTACTTCCCAATTCCGTCTCCAAACCGATGAAGACACTGGACCTCTCCAAAATACCACGGTCCTCACAACGTGAGCCGTATACTCCACCATCCAATGCATGCCATTCTTGCGTATCGACGATGCGGTACCCCGGTCTCAGGTGAGGTCGATGGTCTCGGCTCCACCCCCGTTCACCGAGACATTTGGTCTACGGCGCTTCTCAGACACAAACGTTACATCGCCGTCGTCACCGGTGTCGCTCGTCACGGTAATGCTTCGCTCCCTCTTGATGCCGCCCTCCGTTTTGGTCTTGCGCATGGCCTCCTCTCGCTCCTAACAGACTGTGAGCTGCAAGTAAGTCATGGGGGTTTCCCCAAGATGTATACCTTCTGGCGCTTGAGAAGTTCTCTCATCTCTCCCGGGCTGAGGCTATCAACGTCTCGGTCCTCCAGAGGTACGGGACTGGGGCTTCGGGGGATGACCATGAGTGCTTTCAACGCATCTGAATCCTCATGTTAGTGGCGAGGAAGAGACTGTGGAATTCATCACAAACCTTTGGATCGATACTTGAAAGTGTAGGTCATGAACGTTCCCTTGTCAGGATCAACGTGATCGTAGCTCGTGTGAGCTCGTTTGGCTATCGATTGTGCGGGGCGAAAGCTCAACTATAGTCAGCAGTCGAAGCGCTAGAGGTGGAAAGCCACAAACCTGGCAGAGTGTGACAATGCCCGTCCTTTCAAAGCCTTCTCCGGGATACTACTAAACTCGGAGACATCCAGGTGTCTTAATGACTTTTTGGAGGGCCTCAAGTTCTTGACGAAAGATGCTCCCACTTCGATCTCGCCCAGTTTCTTCAGACTCTTCATGAGTTTATCTCCCGCCGACTTGCCATGGGAAT
This sequence comes from Corynespora olivacea, assembly GCA_019202945.1. Lineage (NCBI taxonomy): Eukaryota > Fungi > Ascomycota > Dothideomycetes > Pleosporales > Corynesporascaceae > Corynespora > Corynespora olivacea. Next base: position 29,977 of record JAGQEM010000073.1, read on the forward strand.
CATCTGAAACCACCCATCAGTGCAACCCTGGTCGCTGTTATGCGAGACTTACCGATAGTCAGCTCCGAGAAGCAGAACTTGTACATCAAGCCCCGATTACCAACAGAGCTTTCTGCTCCATGTATCTTGAAGTTGATAACCTCCTCATGGTACTCCTTCTGGTCAGCGAATTTGCCGGCCACATATTTGCCGTCTATATAAACCATGAATACGACTGTGTGGTCGGGAAAGGGTCTTGTCAAAGTAAAGCAGATCTCGAATTCGCGTCCAGACTGAGCCTCGACGTACTTCGTGATGGTGTCGCATGCGACTTCTTCATCGTCGTCATACTCAAGGAGCGGGGCACCGTTGCTCTGGATCTCGACCTTGATGCCGGGCCACGCCGAAGCAATCGCCATATTTTCGAGCCGGCCGCGAACGTGAAGCAGAGGCAGTGAATCGGCGGTGGAGCTCAGATGGTTGTATCGGAAAAGGAGGCCTTGGGACACGACCAGGGCACGGGTTTTATAGCAATCTACATTCTAGGAGGTAGTAGAAATCCTAGCGTAAAAAGACACGGAGGTGAAGGTAGAGGTGAAGGTGAAGGTGAAGGTGAAGAGTACCTAAAAGGATCCCTGTACAACGGCGAGCGCGTGAGCATGTGACTTGTCCCTGTAGCTCAAAGACGCACATGTGCAGCACAGCAACAGCAACATCAACATCAACATCAACGAAACCCAACTCCACAAGTCGTTCAATGATCAATTGACACTATAAAGCACGAACACCGTAAAATCTCTCCGCACGTCATAGTCAAGAAAAAAAAAGGCAGGGGCGAGAAAAAGAGAAAACCATCTTCGATAGAAAAAGGAGATCTATTCGTAAAGTAAGAGCTGGCCTCCTGAAACCGTCACGCCTCCGCCCATCGCCATCGCCCCCAACTTTACACTAAGAATGAAACATTATGCCGAAGATGGCAGGAAACGACCCGTAGACATGGAACTACGACGCTATCCTCCAGAACATATCCGAAAGAAACGCCTCCCATGAACTCCCAAAGAAAGACCAAAAACCGACAATGCTCGTGCATGTGCCAAAACAAAGCCGATTAGACGCTATGCAGTGTATGCCAAGTCGTTATCATGAATACTCCTCCTCCACAGATGCTTGAAGCAGATGTATTTTCGGGGCGCCGCGCGACTCGCAGCCGCAGACGGGGTATCGTATTGTAGGAAATGAATGAGCCAAACATGCGCAGGACACGAATGTGTCCAAGTGACCCGGTTTACCATGCCCCGACGCCTGCAGTGTTCATGCCATACGTGCCGCTGAGAAGCTGGTCGCGGACCGACACGTTACTGGGAGCATTGCCCATGCCGGACTGTGGCTGCTGCGGCTCGCTTCCCATCCACCCCAGACTTCCCCGCAACACATTGAAGGCCTCTTGCATGCGGCCGCCCGATATTTCGTTGTGCTTGGCCATCTTCTGATCCCACCCGCCATACTGCAGTTGGATGCCCCCTGCCTTCTTGGCTGCCTCGCGGATGACGGCAGCCCAGGCCTTGGCCATCTCCTCGTACGCCTCCTGCTTGTGTCGATTATGTTGAAAATTGTCCCAGTCGGGGAGTCGATGGATGAAATCGGTAGCGCCATCGAGAAAAGCGAGAGAGGTGGCGGGTTGGGATTCGTTCGGAGGGAGGAAGTGGGGGGTGAAGTCTTTGAGCGATTCGAGCATCTCCATGAGATGATGCCGCACGCGGTTGTACGCGTACTCGGACGAGGCCCGTCCGCCAAAGGGGAAGGCGGCCTGGAAGTTTGTCTCGTACTTGGCCAGCACCTCCAGCGTTGACTGCACGCTGGGGCGAGGTGCCGTGTTGACGACTTCGTTGCCGATGTCCGGGTGGTGTTCGCAGATGGACCGCAGGACGGCCCGCATCTCGTCGGCGCTCAGCGTCTCCAGCAGCCGGGGCAGGGGCAGCGGGCGGCCCGAGATATTTGTTCGCATGCGCTTCTGCTGTCGCGGGAGGGGGCGGTTCATGACGGCCGGGGAGCCCGAGGGGGAGGCCGACATGCGGTCGTCGTCGGCGCCGCTGCTGCCCTCGTCGTCGGCTTTGCGCTTGCGGCTGGGCATGTTGGGCTGCGCGAGGACTGCATGGGACAATGCGTTAGCAGGAGCAGCGTAGTGTACGGCACAACCGTGGGGGCAGCGTAGTAGGGGCAGCGGAAGCGCGGCAGGGGTGCCCGGCTGCAGGGGAAGGTGGTGCAGAGGGAGATGGCGCAGAGACGTACGATTTCGGGTGGGCGAAAGTCTGTGAGGGGGCACGGCGAAGTGGCTGTTGATGACATTCATGCTGAGCCTCCCGATGCGCCAGACGTCGCCAGAGGGGGTGGAAGCAGTCTCGGTCGATGACGGGCGGGGCGTGACGGCGCTGGAGGGCCGGTCAGTGAAGGGTCGGTGAAGGGTCGGTGAAGGGTCGGTGGAGTGTTGTTGTGGGCGGAGTGTGTGAGGTAAAGGGCAAGAGCGGCGCTAGCCACGGCAACTGCGACCACAAGCACGAGCCACACGTCTCCACCAATCATCTTCATCCTCGTCTTCTCCATCCAGCCTCTGCTTCCAGACATGTCGCTCCGTCATCAGCGGGTGCAACATGGACACATCACAGAGACACGCAAGCACAGTGGCGACGGATCAGGTCGGGGGGGTCTGCCGACTGCGCAGCGCTGCAGCGACAGACCTAGTGAATTCTATTATTGAGACCGCATCCGAAGGAGGGGGGCGGCTCTCGCTGCTTTGTGCTCGATTCGTTTGCTCCACGTGAACCGAGCACCGAGCAGCACTTACCAGACGTTGAAAGAAGATCAGTCCCATGTTTCCTATTTTCCATACCGACGCCGAAGTGCAGTGCAACATGTGGTGCTGCCTTGGTTGCCGGGACCGGGCCGCCTGATGTAGACCCCGGGGGCAACTGTCGCAGAAACCTACAGATAGAGGGACTGCGCAGCAATCTGAACAGAAATTAGCATGGGCAACGGATCGGGGGGCTACCTCTTGTGGGCTTACGATGTCGCGCCTAATGAGATCGAGTGCCGCCGTGAACTTCTTCTCCAGGTCTTCGCTGCCCATGACCTTGGCAGCCTGGGCGATTTGTCGAAGCAGCTCTTCCAGTCGTCGGAACAGGCGGATCAGACTTCCCTCGTAGACATCCGTCATTTTGCTGCTATGCAATTAGCCTGTGCTGACCCAACCTGACGAGATGGATACTGACCAGATGTCCGCAAAAGACGCGCCCTTGGACCAAGCATACACGACTTCCATGAGCTCCGACTTGAACGTCTGCAGATATTCTTCCTCATTCGCAGGCAGCTTGCTCTCCTGCGATATTTTGGCCACGATCCTCGCCTGTGCCTGGATATCGGAAAAGGGCTTCCTGAGATCCTCTCTCAGCGCCGGAGACTCGGTGCATTTCTCCTCGAAGATGAAGCAGCTCAAGCAGGCGGCACATTGCTCCGGAGTCAGCTCGTTGAAGAAGCGGTTGAACAGGAGTTCGCTCAGAACCAGCTCGTCGCCGGTGCTGATCTCGCAGGCGACTCGTGCTTTGAGCTGGACCACATCTGCCTCGTCGATGAAGCCGATCCGGCGAAGAACTCGCTTACGGCTCTTGAGTTCATCGAGCTGTATCACCGACAACGCACTCGTGATGTCCTTCTTGAGAGCCTTGATCTGGTCACCATAGTCCACCTTCTTCTTGTATTGGCTGTAGAGTTCGGGCAGCCTCGGCGAATTGTGGAGGGGGTTAGCGAGGAGTCGCGATTCAAGCACTTCGATTTTCTTGCTCATGTTAGCTTCGTGTTTCCGTGGCGCGCGCGGAGTTTGCTTACCCGAAGAAGTTTCTTGAAGCTCTCATCGGTGATCCTCATGTTCTCGATAGGATCCAGGATGGCAATGCCGTCGGGGAATCGACTCTTGACCTGTTCCATCGTGCTGCGCACGCTCTTCTTCTGTTCGGCTGACTTGACTTCGTTTGGCAGGAACACGCGCAGGTGACCAATCGATTCGATGGTGTTCAGGAGCAAAGGAACAACTTCCATCTTACCCGTGTCCCCAGGCATGGGCGGTCGAACGCCGGGAGGCAGCTCACCGTTGAACGGCGGCACGTGCTTGACGTCGTTGGCGACCAAGACGAGGGCATTGACAATGTACGACTCCTGGGGAGTGAGAACCTCGCCCCTGTTGGGCTTGCGCTGGATGAAGTTGAGCACAGCACCCCATCCGAAGTCATGATCCTTGTACTTGATCTTGATAAGACGACCGTTTTGCAAGAATGGAAGGCAGTAGTTGGGATGGTTGATGACATTGCGCATGTCCTTGGTATGGCTGTCCAGCTGCTGCCGTAGCTGGTAGTAGTCCTTGATCGCAGCTTCGTCGGTGATTGTCATCTGTGCGCGTTCGCTCTCGAGTTCCTGGAGTTTCTTCTCCAGGGTGGACACGCTCGCAGTGTTCTGGAACTGGAAGAAACAGCGCTCCAGCATGAACTCTGGAGAGATGCCCTCGACCCTCATCAGGTTGAGGATCATGTTGTAGCCGAGATGGAAGGCGGAGTTGAGGTTGTCTTGCTGTCCGCGCACAATCTCCTTTGCGACTGCAGGATCCATGGCCTCATCGATCATCATGATGACGATGCCACGTTCGTCAAGACCACGGCGACCAGCACGGCCAGACATCTGGATGAACTCGGACGGCGTGACCCATCGCTGCGACACGCCATCAAACTTGCGCACACTCGTGAACACAACCGTCTTTGCCGGCATGTTCAATCCAATGGAGAAGGTCTCCGTCGCAAAGAGCACCTTGATCAGCCCTTCTTGGAACAGGATCTCGATCGTCTCCTTGAGGATGGGGAGCAGACCGGAATGATGAACACCGATGCCTCGTCGCAGCAGAGGGAGGATATGCTTGATCTGGGGCAGCTCCCGGTCTTCTTCCGAGAGGGATGCAATGGCGCTCGAGAAGACCTTGGATACCATCTCCTTCTCCGAGTTGTCGTTGAAGGCGAGCTGGCTCATGGCCAGGGCGTAGTTTTCGCACTCGCGCTTACTGAAGCTGAAGACGATGACGGGGTTGTAGCTCTTCATCATGATCATCTTGACAATCTTGTAGATGTCGGTGCCGTCCTTGTTGCCGCCCTTGTTGGTCCTCTTGTCCTTGCCTTTTCCCTTGCGCTTGGCCAAGTAGTCCGCGGCATCCGTCCCGGCCTTGTCGGCGATGGTGGCCATTGCCTTCTGGAAGTTCTCCTCGCGGAAAACGCCCTTCTCGTCGACGATCAGGTGGATGCCATCGGCGCCGGCGGGGAAGAAGTAGTGCTGCAGCGGTGTCGGACGGAAATCCGTGTACACGACATGGCAGGGCTGGCCGTGCGTCTTGACAATCCACTCGGCGAACTGCATGGCGTTGGGGATGGTGGCGGAGAGGAAGACGTAGCGGACCTTGTCGGGAAGGAGGATGATGGTCTCTTCCCACACGACCCCTCGCGCCTTGTCTCGCAGGTAGTGCACCTCGTCGAACACAACCCAGGCCACCTCGCGCATGATCTCGGAGCCGCGGTACAGCATGGAGCGCAAAATCTACACCGGTCAGCCAATGTTCGACACGACACGCGGCTGCACGACGTACCTCGGTCGTCATGACCAGACATGTTGCCGTCGGGTTGATGGTGACGTCGCCCGTCATGAGGCCGACATCCCCGAACGTCTCCAGGAACTCGCGATACTTCTGGTTGCTCAGCGCCTTGATGGGGCTCGTGTAGATGACGCGCTGGTTGTTCTTGAGACACTGCGCAATGGCGTACTCGGCCACCACCGTCTTTCCGGCCGACGTGTGGGCCGACACCAGAACGCTCTCATTGCGCTGGATGGATGCGATGGACACCTGCTGGAAGGGGTCGAGGGTGAAGGGCCAGATGCGCGCGGGCTCCTCGGGCGGGCGATGCTCCGAGATGGGGACGTAGTCGTAGTCGGGGGGCAGGGCGACCTGATGGCGCACCTGATGCGAGAGCACCACGGCCTGTCCGTCCTGGGCGGCCTGGGGCTGCAGTCCGGCGGCGGCGGCGACCTCGCGCGACTGCTCCGTCTCGAAGGCGTCGGTCACCACGGGATCCTCGACGTCGCGCTTCTGCCGCTTCATGCTCGGTTGCTTGGCTTTGGCTTTGGCCGTCGCGGCAGGCGCATCCGGCACATGCACAGGCACAGGCAACTTCACGCTGCCGTTTGCTTGGCGCTTCTTGCTCTTCTTGGGCGCGTCGTTGGGGGCCGTCGGCTGCTCGAAGACGTCGAACAGGTCGTCCATGCCGGGCCCTGCAAACTGTCGCTCCGCCGGTGGAGAGATCGGGAGGCGCACGAGGCAGGAGCGAAAGCGGGAGTGGGAGAGAAAGCGGGAGTGGGAGAGAAAGCGGGAGTGGAAGTGGAAGTGGAAGTGAAGGTGAAGACGAACGCCAAAGTGGAAATGGACGTGAAAGTTCGAGTTTGTACGTCGATATCGATGCAGTTAGCGCCCGGCGAGCTGAGTCATCCCGGCATGCAATCATTCGATCGAGCCAGCACTCACTCACTCTACAGCACCCATCTCTCCACCGCTGCACCCCTCTCCACCCCACTCCACCACACCGCACCGCCAATTGACCCCGCCGAGAGCCCACGATGCTCGCCCGCACTGCTTTCCGTGCCGCGGCCGCTCCGTCGCGCGTCGCCTGCCGCGGCTTCCAGTCGACCCGCGCCCAGCTGTCCTCCCCCTACCACTACCCCGAGGGCCCGCGCAGCAACTTGCCCTTTGACCCGCTGAAGAAGGGCTTTGCCTTCAAGTACTGGGGCTTCTTGGGTGAGCTCGCATGCGCCCCGATGGCTTGCAATGGCGGCTGACGATCCTGCAGGCACTGGCTTCCTGCTCCCATTCGGCCTGGCTGGTGAGTCCCCCCGCTCGGCAGCCCGCTCCCGGCACATGCATCTAACCCTTATCCTCGCGCAGTATGGCAGACGAAGAAGAACAAGCCGTAAGCGGGTCGCGGCGAGGTGCGGAGAATATCAGGCGACACGGGAATGGGGAGGAACCTGTAGAATAAGTGCACGTTCCCGACGGCAGCTGTACCACACACCACCAACACCAATTTCATTCGCACTTCACAAGCCTCTTCGCTCCGTCTGTATGCATGTGCGCTGTTCTCCCACGACAGCTTCTGCCTGTGTCTGTCGTGACCTGTACGTCCCGGTGAAAGCTCGGCTATTTAAAGGCGCCGGTGGGAATTTTGACCAGTGATGGCCGGCCCAGCCCAAACCATCTTCTCTTCTGATATTGATATTCCGATATTTCGATAGTTGGATCACAACAACTCGCCACGCCTCCGCCATGCGCAACCTGCGGATCGTCGGACGCTCGCTGCTGCGTTTCTCGGGCGAGGACCCGCTGCCCCTCACTGCCACGGCCTGGGACGCTGCCTCGAATACCGTCGTCTGCGCTTTTGGGCCATCCGAATCACGTGCCACCATCGAGCTCAAGAGGCTGCATCACCATCGCAGCGGCGCCGAGGACCGACTCGAAGGCATCGCTTCGTGGGATGCACCGTGTCCGCTACCTTCGCTTGCCCATGACTCGATCCTGAGTCTGCACCACTTTTCCGACTCTTCCACGTCATGCCTCGTTCTTGCTGGAGGCGACATCATCCTCGTCCGGCAGTACCCTGAAAATGGCGAGGAGCTGGTCGAGATTGTGGGATCCGTGGATGCTGGCATTTCGGCTGCAGCCTGGTCGCCGGACGAGGAGCTGCTGGCCATCACCACCCAAGCAGACACCCTCCTGCTTATGAGCCGGGAAATCGAGAACATCGCCAGTGTCACTCTTTCCCCCGACGATGTCAACGTGTCGAGCCATGTCTCCGTCGGCTGGGGGAAGAAAGAGACGCAATTCAAGGGCAAGCGAGCAAGAGCCCTTCAAGATCCTACCATGCCCGAGTCTGTGGATGAAGGTGTGCTCAGCCTGGTGGACGACCGTTCGGTGGCCATCAGTTGGCGCGGCGATGGAGCCTACTTTGCTGTAAACAAGGTCGAAGACGGGCGCCGGCGGATGATACGCGTCTACTCAAGAGAAGGTCAACTGGACAGTGTCAGCGAGCCGGTCGACGGGCTCGAAGGGGCGCTCAGCTGGCGGCCTTCGGGAAATCTCATTGCAAGTATACGCCGCTCGCATCATCGCATCGAAGTCGTCTTCTTTGAGCGGAACGGCCTTCGGCATGGTCAATTTGATCTACGCTTCACCCCTGAGGAGGTGCAGGCTCTCACTACACCGCTAACGCTCCGATGGAACAGCGATTCCAGTGTGCTTGCCGTATCATACCAGGACAAAACCCAGCTATGGACCACGAGCAACTACCACTACTACCTCAAGCAAGAGCTCGTCTTCCCCGAGCGGAGCATCCAAAACGTACAATGCACATGGCACTCTGAACGACCGTTGTCGGTAGCTTTATCGAACAAGGACGCGCTTCAGATACTCGAGTACGCCTCCGTTGTCGCGCATGGCTCAGTAGCACCTCCAAATGACTTTGGTGTCGTTGCATCCATAGACGGTCTGACTTTGAAGCTTACTCCTTTGAGAGTGGCCAATGTTCCACCACCCATGTCTTTGCAACAGCTACCTCTGGAAAGAAAAGCCGTCGATGTTGCATTGTCCATGTCTGGAACCTGTCTGGCAGTGCTGTCAGACTCGGACCTTGCGGTATACACAATCGATCTACAGAAGCGGCCAGTTTCCACACCCACTCTCCTGTGGCGAAGCAAAGTGCTTGCTGGCGCTTGCCCTCGGCATGTCGCTTTTCTTGGAGATGGCCATGTATGTGTTTTGACAGACAGCTGGGACGAAGAGGAAAGCTTCGTATGGGTCAGCAATCAAGAGGAACTTCTTCCCAAGGGACCGATCCTGGAATCGGCAAAGGTTTCATCCCTTTTCTCGAGCGTTGACTTCCATAAATTATACGTCAACTTCCAGAATGGGACTATACACGAATTGCTACATGACGAGGCTGGCGAAGACTTGCCGCTACGAACCTCGCCCGCAATGACACTGCAATCTTTCACCCCAGAAGTGAAGGTTGCGTTGTTAGAAGAAGAAAAGGTACGTGCCCCCAACCCTCGATCCAGATGGGGCTAACACATGCCAGCCTGTAGCGTTCGGCTTAAGTAAAAGTGGTGTGCTGAGCGCGAACGAACGCATACTTGTTCGGAACTGCACATCTTTCATCGTCACACCAACACATCTGATACTCACAACAACTCAACATCTTCTCAAATTTGTACACTTGACTGGTCTGGAAGGTACGGATAGCCCCCCGAAGCCCTGATCACGGAGCTGATACTCTTAGAACTCGAGGTTCCAGCAGATGAACCGCAGAAAGACGAGAGATGTAGGAGCGTCGAACGAGGATCTAAGCTAGTCACCGTGATGCCTACAACGTACTCTGTTGTCTTACAGATGCCCAGAGGCAATCTAGAAACCATCTACCCACGCGCTCTGGTGGTTGCAGCCCTTCGTCGTAGCATTGAATCGAATCGCTATGACGAGGCATTCATGACGTGCCGCAACCAACGGGTGGACATGAATATTCTTCACGATCACGACCCGGATCGTTTCATGGCCAACATTCCCATCATTGTCGACCAGATCAAGAGGGTTGAGCATCTTGACTTGCTGCTCTCGCAACTCCGGTATGCCTCCAGTCAAAGGGAAAAGTCTGTCGCTGACCATTCCAGGAATGAGGATGTATCCGAGACCATGTACAAGGAAACGCTAAAATCCAAGGATCTGCAGGCAAAGGCCTCCATGTCGCCAGACCAGATAAGCTCGAAAGTGAACCGGATATGCGACGGCTTTCTCGCTGTGCTTCAAGACCCGCAACACAAGGACCACCGGCTGCAAAACTTGATCACAGCCCATGTTTCCAAGGTGCCTCCAGACCTGGAGTCTGGGTTGGAGATGATTGGGCGTCTTCAAGGTGAGTACACCATTCCGCAGGATCGAGTTGGGCCGTGGTATTAACAAGATACAGCAGCGCAAGACCCTCTCACCGAGGGAGCGGCCGAACACATTTGCTTCCTCGCAGATGTGAACCAACTCTACGATACTTCACTTGGGATCTACAACTTGGAGCTTGCGCTTTTGATCGCGCAGCAATCCCAGAAGGTACATCCTGTATTGCCAGTTACAGGATACCGTGCACTGACTTCGTCGTAGGACCCACGGGAATATCTTCCCCACCTCCAATCACTGCACGATCTCTCTCCCCTCCGCCGCAAATTCAGAATAGACGACCAGCTCGGTCGACGAGCCAAAGCACTACACCATCTGAAAGAGCTGAAGGCCTTTGACGAAGTTCAAGACTACACGCAAAAACACATCCTTTACTCGGAAGCTCTCGGCCTGTATCAATACGATACCGTTCATCTCAAAGAGATCATGAGGCTCTACGCAGACCACCTGAGCAGTACCAACCAGCACAAGGAAGCAGCTCTGGCATACGAGTACCTCGACGACCACGCTTCCGCATGGCCCAGCTACCGCTCCGCAAACCTCTGGCGGGAAGCCCTCTCATCCGCCACGCTTGCCGGCATATCATCATCGGAGCTAGAATCCCTCGCCACGTCCCTGGCCGAGGGCCTCGCCGAGATGAAGGACCACGTCGCCGCCTCGACGATATCTCTGGACTACCTCTCCGATCTCCCCGCCGCAGCCCGCCATCTCTGCAAAGGCTGCCACTTCGCCGAAGCCACGCGCCTCATCACGCTCCGCGCCCAACCCTCGCTCATCGAGGACGTCGTAGATCCCAGCCTCGTCGAGCGCAGCGCCGACATGACGGAATTCCTCGCCGACATGAAGGGCCAGCTGCAAGCCCAGCTGCCCCGTCTCCGCGAGCTACGCGCGAAGAAGGCGGAAGATCCCCTCGCCTTCTACGACGGCGTCGTCGACGACGACGACGCAAACATCCCCGACAACATCTCCCTCGCGCCCACGGATACCACGTCCGGGGGCACCTTCATGACGCGGTACACGAACCGCACGGGGACGGTGAACACGCAGTCCACGCGCAAGACGTCCAAGAACAAGCGCCGGGAGGAGCGCAAGCGGGCTCGCGGGAAGAAGGGCACCGTCTACGAGGAGGAATACCTCGTCAATTCCATCGAGCGCCTCATCGAGCGCATCAACAGCATGCACGACGAGATCCAGCGTCTCGTCGAGGGGCTGGCCAGACGGGGGATGAGAGAGCGGGCGGGTGCGGTCTCGAATGCCGTGCTGGATGTCGTTGAGCGGTGTCAGGATGCGGTGACGGAAATGTACCCCCCGACATTGGGGCGGGGACCGGGTGGTGCCGGAGTGGGAGTCGAGACCGCCGATGGCGTCGACGGATACGGGGTCATGAGTATGGGTGGGGCTGGAAACGCCGAGGTGATGAGGATGAGTGGTGCGGATAGGACGCTTCACGTTAGCCTCATGGAGGTGGAGAAGAAGAGGACGGCGCCCGTCATCAAGAGGTTTGAGAAGTTGAGGCTTCTGGGTTGAGGTCCTCAGGGCATATGGGCTGTGAATCGATCGAGCAATAGAATCGACCAATCAACATCGTAATCTTTCTTCACGCTGCATGTTCGGGGGGGGGGGGGGGGTAGCTTTCGCTTATTGGGGATCAAAGATGGGAACAAGAACAAGACTGAAGATTGGTTTCTTTCCGCGAGTCCAGATTTCAGCACTATGCTAATGAGTAATCATCCCTAGGATACATCGCATTTCAGACCGGGCCACCAACTCCATACCTTATGCAACCAATATCGTGTGTGAAACGCCGGGGTACCCATGTCCCAACAGACAGAAACCCTCACAGATCGTGTTCACGCAGGAGCTCCTCATCAACTTGCATGCCGTTGATGCGCTTCTTGGAAAACTCGAATGCGGTGAAGAAGATGGCGTTGACAACGCAAGAACGGCCCATGGAAACGCCGAGGCCTGCAAGGCATGTTAGCCAGGGATAGACGACAATGTGAGGGTGGAGAAAAAGACGTACCGCGATACATGCGTGGGTTCATGAACTGTATTTTGGGGATGATCTGCTTGTCTTTGCCGCCGACAAGGCAGTTGCGCTGATATATGCTCTTCGCCGTATCTATGGGGAAGATCTTGATGCCACGTCAGTCTGCAGGAACTGCGTGCTGCACGTTGTGGCTTGGAAAACATACGCATGCCCAACTGACCAGCCCGCACATGCCGCCCGCGGTCACCACGGCCAGGGGAGACGTGGGAGAACCCCCTCGGGCGTTGGCCAACAGCTGCTTGATGCTCTCATACGTGACGAAGTAGATGCCGGTGCCAATCGTATCGCGCACTTTGCTCGTCAGTCACCGTCGGCACCATGGTTCACGTTCACGAGTGAGCACTCACTCAGGTGTAGGTGGAAACCGGAGTAGAGACCCATCCAGCCGCGATGGCGAACCAGAGTCTGGGCGGTCCTGAAGGTGCCGAGATTCTGGTAGCTCTTGCGGACCGCTTCGTTGGAGCCACCGCCGTCCTTGCGATCCGCCATCAAAACCGATATCTGGGCACTCAGCTTCGTCAGCTCGAAGGGGCCTGGCACGTGTCAGCTACATGGGCGGATGCATGGATTCTGGGTCCGTACAAGCAATCGCCGTGATGACGGCGCCGGCCGTGGCACCCGACAGCCCAAAGCAGGTGATTGTAGATAGCGTCGGGAGGGCATCTTTGGTGTTTGCTATGACCAGCGGAGAGCTGCCCGTGGCCTTGTAGATCCAATCGTCGAGCGTGTACTTTGATTTCTGGTAGATGGAGAACGAGACGGTGCGGACGAGGGTGATGCTTGCGAGGGGCGACCATACGCCTGTCACGTGTGAGCAAGAGCGGCGCCTGATGGCAGGCCCAACGACGTACCGCGCCAGAATCCGTGGAAGCCTTCCGTCCGGTATGTGTGGCGCACGCAGTCGGAGAAGGAATTGAAGTTGTATCTGGCCTGGTCAGCTGTCGTGGGCGGCGAATGGGGGATGTGGCGGGGGCCTACGCCTGCAGTCGTGTCTTGACGGAGTCGAGCGGATACTGGGACGGTCAGTTTCCCTCTTCCCATGTAATATATAGGATGGAGGCCGCGGGTTCGCAGGGCGCAGGGCATGGGGCATTGGGTATAGGGCATAGGGCATAGGGCATATGTAGGGCGCAGGGGCATACCGCGGCGAATGTCGAGAGCAGACTGCTGGAGCTCGCGGCCACCTCGGTGCGGTACTTCTTCGTCCACCGCTTGGCCTGCTCGCTGCGCAGAACGGTGCGCGACACATGGCGCACATCCCGCGGGCCGCTGTGCAGACCCGTGGCTTCTTTGCCTCTGCCTCTGCCGCTGCCGCTGCCGCTGCCGCCGCCTTCGCCGTGACCTTCGCCGTGACCTTCGCCGTGACCTTCACCTCCGGCCCCGCGCTCGGGCATGCTGGCTATCGCTAGCTGAGGAAGACGTCACGTCTTCCTACGGCAATCGCGACGAGGCCAGCAGCCAAGCAAGCTCCATCAAGGCGCACGTACGTCCAGCAGCGGGGGGGGATGGTGTCCTCGGGCAGCTGGAGGCGTGGATGTGTGCGGTGGGGTGGCAATGGGCAGTGGGCAATGGGCAATGGCAGAGGGACGTGGAGGGTGTATTGCATGCGGTGATGGATAGAAAGGGTGGGGTTGAGCTCCCGGCGCTGCTTTGTGCAGCCAGCAGCCCAGAACGGACTAGAGCTTTGGGCAGAGACATGACCGTCCTGCCCTGCATCACTCTGCTGCAGCTCTGCTCGTTGACCTGTCGCCTCTCCAACTGCCCCTGTTTCCAGCAGCAGCCGCAGTGCTGCTACGTGTTGCCTCGCCGCGGCCGCCTCGTCACGTCGTGTTGCCTGTTCACCGTGGCTGCATAGTACGGTGCTGGTAGCTCGATACCGTTGTGGGGTGATGCGGGGCAGCCGCCACGACAGTTCGACGAATCACGTGGTCGTGCACATGAACGGCCCTCTGCATCGTGACCGTGTTGCTTTCTTCTGTGCGTTTGTGAAACGGCCTGCTAACCACCTGTACATACATACGAGCCTGCCGGTACATCCTCCTGCCCGACGGTCCTACTATCGTACAACTTGGAGCTTATGTCCCGACTCCCCCTCGCCCGACGATCCAGCGCTGTACTGGAAAGGTCAGTCGTCGTTCTTGCCCATCATCTTCCGCAGCCGCTCCTCCTCCGCAGACCTTTCCGTTCTCGCTTTGGCCTCCTCCGCCCCCGTGTTCGTGCTGCCCTTCTTCCGCGACACATCCGCCATCAAGGCCTCCTTGATCGTGCTCCTGTCATTGTCCACCTTCTCCAGCTGTCCGTGTCTCCTCAGGCTCTCGTTGTGCCAGCTGATCTGCCCGCCATCCGCCTCTCTGTGCTTCTGCGCGTTGAGCTTCGCGGCCCGTATCGACGTCCGGGCGTAGACGAAGAGGAGGCCGGCCATGGTCACGGCTGCCAACGGGGCCATGATTGTCTGCAGAGGTCAGCCACCACTCCACTCCGCTCGATGCACTGCTCAAGCTTGCAACGTGCGGAGACTCACGCGGCCATTGATGATGCCTCTGCTCCGCGTCAACCGCGCCGACACCTCGTTCGTCCCGTCTGGCCCACGACGCGTGGACTGTGTTCCGCCCATGATGAGCTCCTGTGAAGCTCCTGTAACGCCCCTGTAGAGCTCCTGTATAGGAAGCTTCTGTATGATGAGGAATCCGGTGCCACAAAGGGAAGCTCGACGGCCAAGGAATCGGTGGTGCCGAGTCTGGTATGATTAGGTAAGGCGTTCAGGGCCATTTTAGGCCCAGAGAGGCTGCATTACGTGAGACTGGGTAGCCTCTGCAGCCAATCAGAGTTGCGTTTGCCTCGGCTGAGTCGCTCTGATAAGGCTGAAAAGGGCTTGACTCGGTGAGATATTTGAGATTCCCTACGTGTGCGCTACGCTCCTGCATGTTTTCACGTTTCGTCATCACGCAATTCTCAAAACTTCCCTTTGCAACACCACCAATTCCTCCTCTCCTCGGCCGACACCGCCAGTACCGGGCAAGAATAGCTGCCAGGAACACTCCCGCGGTCACTCGGCTCGGTATTCCCGCTCCTGACAAATCGTCAATCCTGTGCTGCCAAAACATCGGCTTGCCCGTTCGCTTTCATCGCGTCGCGGTCCATGAGGATTAGTAACCCATAGCTTCTTGTTCTTGCGTCACTATTTAAGGTGGAGGCCGTCTGCCCTGCCGTCTTCATGCGTAGAGTACTCACCACCAGAGCCCATAGACCCCCCCCGAGACCAGCCTTGATCACTTCCACTTACATTTCCACTTGCTCTTTCTCTTCCTCTTCCTCTCCGTCTTCCTCTTCCTCCGCTGCCGCCCCCTTGCTCGCACCGCGATACCCCGCCATCTGCCCCGCTCCGAGGCCAACAGTACCATCTGCACGCCCATCAGCCTTGTCCTCGCACTTCTCCACCAGCCCAGCAATGGCGTCCGACTCGACCGTATACGACTACCTGGTCATTGGTATCGGCAGTGGCGGTATCGCGTCCGCACGACGGGCCGCCAAATATGGCGCCAAAGTCATCGCGATCGAATCCAAGCGAATGGGCGGCACCTGTGTCAACGTTGGCTGTGTGCCTAAAAAGGTCACCTGGAACGCTGCGGCCATTGCCGAGACGTTCAAGGACGCGAAGGCATACGGATTCGCCAACTTCGGGCAGCCCACCTTTGACTGGCCGTATTTCAAGAAGAAGAGGGATGCCTACGTCAAGAGGCTGAACGGCATCTACGAGAACAATCTGGACAGGGACAAGATTGACCATCTGCAGGGGCGGGCAAAGTTCATCGCCAAGGATGAGGTCGAGGTCGCGCTGGAGGCAGGCGGCACCCGGCGCATCAAGGCCAAGAACATCCTCATTGCATCCGGTGGACGTCCCAAGGTTCCCAACATTCCCGGGGCTGAACTCTGCATCGACAGCGACGGCTTCTTCGACCTGGAGGACAGGCCGAAGAGCATCGCCACGAGCGGCGCTGGCTACATTGGTGTCGAGATGTCAGGCATGCTCCACGCTCTCGGCAGCGACGTACACTTCTTTATCCGCGGCCAGAAACTCCTCCGCACCTTCGATCCCATGATACAGGATGCCGTCACGAGCGAATACGAGCGTCAGGGCGTGAAGCTCCACAAGGGATCGCAGATCACCAAGGTGGAAGACGTCGGAAACGGGCTCAAGCGCGTCACATACCAGGAGACGGAGTCGAAGAAGGAGAGCACCGTCGAGGTCGAGTGCGTGCTTTTCGCGACTGGCCGCGATCCGGAAATCGAAGACCTTCACGTCAAGGAGCTGGGCCTGAGTCTGAACGAGAAGAACCACATCAAGACCGATGAGTACCAGAATACCAACCTTGAGAACATTTATGCCATTGGTGACGTTTCTGATCGTGGCTTCGAGCTCACACCTGTCGCCATTGCCGCCGGTCGTCGGCTTTCGGACCGTCTCTTTGGCGGCAAGCCTGACGCACATCTCGAATACAGCAACATTCCCTCCGTCGTCTTTGCCCACCCCGAGATTGGGTCCATCGGTCTCACGGAGCCGGAGGCGCGAGACAAGTACGGTGACCAGGTCAAGATCTACAAGACCAATTTCACGGGCATGTATTATGTCATGATGGAACCGGAGGATAAGGGACCGACGGCCTACAAGATTGTATGCGTGGGCGAGGAGGAGAAGGTCGTTGGTCTGCACATTCTGGGCCAGGGCAGCTCGGAAATCCTGCAGGGGTTCGGTGTGGCAATCAAAATGGGCGCCACAAAGAAGGACTTTGACAACTGTGTGGTGAGTCGTCACCCCCGCCTCCAGCCTTCGATGCAGCCATCACTCCATGCCTCAGCCCCTCCCGTCTCCGTGTATGCATAGATTGCCTGCATACGTTACTACCGACCCTGCATTTTGCGGGGAAGCGAGAATCCGGCGACTTGTTTATAGGATCTCTTTTGCTAATACGATATTGCGTTGTAGGCTATCCATCCCGTTTCGGCAGAAGAACTGGTAAGTTGCGCTCCGTGCCCAAACCGTACATCATGATACTAATGGGTGACCAGGTCACCATGACCTGAAATCTGGATCGCAGGTTCCATTTACCGAACCCTACCGTCGATCGCAGTTGAATCGATGGACGAGTTTCTCCGTCCATACTTCCACCAATCTGACCACCTTCAGTATCTATCCAAGCCCCATGACGCTCCAAGTCGACGTGACTTGGTGCAGCAAATCTCCTTCGATAGAGCTTCCAGAATAGAACGTTGTTGCGTGTTCCACTTCACCAGTGCATTGTCACCTGCATGTCCCCACATATCACAGTACCTGGTATTTTCTCTCCTTCGTTTATGCGCCTCTATCCTGTATCGACCCATACCTCAAGCCACAATGTATCGAAGCCCAACCTTCGAACCGAAGCTCAACCTCGACGCACCCCAGATTGTTGAGCTGAGCTTTATGCAGCCCACACTGGATCACCCCAGACTGATCGGCCTCAGGTAAATGAAGCTCCCCGCCAGTATCCCGGTTGTCGTACTATAATCCAACAGCTTTTTCTGGCATTGCATTTTCTTTTCTCAAGTCCAATTCAAAAGCATTACTCCTACCTTAGCTACCCTTCTCTATCCTGGTTCCTGAATCCTGGTTCCTTACCCTGCATCCTCAGCGGCATCGTAGGGCACTACGGCTGCGTGATGATCGGATGTTATACCAGATAAGTGAGTACACGGTCCGATCGTGAGAGCTGCGCTCGGCTGTGATGCTGTAAGTGGCGAGAAGCTCACCGATCCGTTTGTTCTCACGGGTATTTAGACGGTGCTGCGGTCCGTTGCTGTCCCGTTCTCTTGGCAGAATATTTGCACTTTTTTTTTACCTTGACGCTAGGCTTGCGTTTGGAGACCGGAGGTAGGGATCGAGAGACGCGCATCAAGCAGCAGTCTAGTCTCTGATTCCAAATTTCCTCCTCCTGACCATTTTCCAAGCTCCAAGGTTGTTCGAATAAATGCTTGGGGCGTAGAAGGTGAAGGTGAAGGCGAACGAACGTCCGGCGGATTACTCTGTCGAGTATGGCTTTCGGGTGCCGGTACCCGAGGAAGGGGAAGAGTGCTGCTGCTGCTGGTGCTTGTGTCGTTGCACGTATGCAGGTTCATGTACGTAAAATACCATGGTTCTCTCATGCCGCGACGCCACACTTCACCACACATACACACACTCCACACAACCACCGCCGTCCGCCATCCCGCGCATAACAGTAAAAAAAAACCCAGCCCAATACCCACGAGGGTGTATATTCACAGACCATGCACACACACACCGCAGGACACGACCGTCCGTCCGTCCTTATCGCCCATATCCAATCTTTCCCGCAGTCTCTCAGCTTCTGCATTAGGGGTTCGTTCCCAGCATGCAGATGCCGAAGCCTGCATCGATCCGACGACTCACATGGCGGCGGGAGAGAGGCGTTGCCGAGGTGAGGTGGCGCTGGGAATAATGGCCGCCGCTGTTGCGCGCTGCACGTTTGCCGTCACGGCGGCGGCGGCAGCAGCAGCAGCAGAACAGAAGAAGACGTGAAGACCCATGCATGGACTTTTCCGCAGTTGCGCGCACGGATCTGGAGGACCGAGCCGCCCTCTGTGCATGCACGCGCGTACTATCTACTGTGTACTATGCAGGTATGTAGATGTGCCGCAACTTGCCAAAGGATGGGATAGGTAGATGGATGGATGGATGGATGGATGGATGGATGGATGGATGAGTGTGTATGTAGTGAGTAGGCAAGGTTAGCTTTAGCTGCATATCCCGACGCGCCGTGCGAGCGAAGCCTTCTCAACCGATGCTGATTCGACGGGCATTCTTCGTCCTCCCCCCACGCAGGAGATGCTTCCCCCTGCTGCGGGCGCGCGCGCGCGCGCGGACGACGTGTGTATGTAGGTTGGTTGCGGTCGTGCGAAGCGTCAAGGACTGCCGGTCTGCAGGACCGTTTCGTGTGGCCGACCGACCGACCGCCCGTCCGCCAGCGATGGGCTCGGTGCAGGGGAAGCTGACGGCTTCCTTCGCACACGCGGGGTAGATATCTATCAGCAGAGGGGAGGGGAGGGGGATGGATCGAATCGCAATCCTTGGAGAAAGTCTTTTACATGGGGCGGGGAAGGGCAGGGCAGGGCAGGGCTCGTTGGCCCAAATTTGGGGCGGCAGAAAGATGATGGGACGAAGCGTCATGGATGGCGGTGATTATAGGATGGGAGGGCGCGTGACGAATTGCTGTCGATTTTGACGGTGCTATGCGAAAAAAGGGAAGAAGCGGAGTGAGACTGTGGGAGATTTGGATATTAATCTTAAGATTGTGTCTATGTGTGTGAGATTTCGAAGATTAAATCTGTGTGAAGGATGAAACGATAGTCCAGAAGAGCATTATCCAACATCAATATGATCTCCGCTATCTACCCTCGCTACACGTGCGGTGAATAAGATAACGAAGGAGACAGGATAGGCATCATGATGGGCGGTATATATCAAGCGCCAAATAAGATGGCCGTCGCAAGTACTTGGCTGCAGGTCCAGATGCACGCACGAAACGGTACCCAGATCTGCTGGCTCGGCCGCAGATGCTGCTTTGAGCTGAGTACCGACGTGGTCCGGCAATTACGCTACCTGACAAACGTCGCACGTACACAGTAGAATGTACACTATCGATTTTCACCCATGCTAGTAAGGGTACTTGGATCTTTGATTTTTTTTTTCCTTCGAGGGACTACCAAATACTACATCCATCGTACGATGACGACCCACGACGCTACACTACACTGCCGCTCATCGACTGGATAAAAAATATCGTACAAGAACTATTGTTTAGTATAGACGGCCGTTGAACCATTCGTGCACGTCCTATAGCGCGCTTTTTCCCGTGTCGCCCTCCGATCCGTACCTCGACGGTTCGATAGTGATGTCCCTTCCGATCAATAACAATACTCCATCCAGCGCCGCGCTTGCTTTCTGATAGGGGCCTTTCCCCTTTTCCGTTTTGTGATGGCAATAATAAAATGATAGTGCGTAGAACAAGTACGTGACCGAAGCGAACCATGTCGCAGAAGACGAAGGGAATAGGTCGCAATGAAATAATGTTGGAACCAGGCCGATCACTTCTCGCGTTCATATCGGTCCTGGATATGACGCGAGATAGATACCGGCGAAGCGAAGTTGCGCAGCATATCGGCGGAACCGACCGACCGATGCGAAACCCAGGGGCGGACCGAAGTGGATCTCCGCACGCACCCTGAACGAAGTGAAAACGTGGGCCGGGAATCCTCCCTCGCTCCTCATCCACCCTGCCCGCCGAGAAAGAAATCGAGTTCACTCGGACCACCTCTGCTGACCTCATTTTCCGCAAGTTGCTCTAATAAACTTAGGAATGGGTCTTTGTCGGGATCCGTATGCACGCTCCCACCGGACGTGCTCGCAGCACCCGGTGTAGGTTGGTCATACGGAGTCGGCATGCTGAGCATGGGATCAAATGAAGAAGTTGAGTTCTCGTTTGTTTGATGAGCAGATGGTGCGGATGGTGGAGGTGGTTGGTGCGCGTGCGCGTGGGCCGGGGTCGGAGTTGGTGCGAGACTGGGTATTTGCGGAAGTGGGGAGAAGGAAAAGTTGGGCGAGAAAGGGAGATTGAGCCCGCTCATGGTCATGTTAGGGAGTGTGTTGGGGTTGCCCGCGCTGGCGCCGTTGGTGGATGGTGGAGTAAAGGGACGGAGGGATGATGTTGGCGAGGAAACGCGGTTGCCGCTCGAGTCGTTAGTCGTGAGCGAAGAGCCTACCGCCGCTGATACAGGAGGGTACGTTGCGGATGTGGGTGTCGGGAGCGGCGGCGCAACTTGTACGGTGGGTTTTGATGCGCCGGAAGCAGTGGCTCGTCGTTTCTTCGTAGGAGGGCCGTTTCCGTACGTGTTGCTCGATGGTAGTGTTGGAGGCTGGGGTGGCTGATAGAGGGATTGATTTGCCAGTGCGGTATTCATGTACATGCTGCCGTTCCTTCGCTCGGCACCGTATGATGCAATGCTAGAAGGAGTGAGCGCTGTGGTACAAAGTCAGGGGCAGTCGAGTTACCTCTCATGGACCGTTTCGACCTGTATGTCCTGGAACGTAACGTGAGCGCCATCGAAGCTTTTTCCCGGATACCGATCGAAGAAGTCTTCCAATTGAAAGACGGGAGAGAAGCGCATGGGGTTGCTTGCCAGGGACTTGACGAATTCGGTGTGGCAGCCATAGATGTCCTGCAAGGTGTCGCGCTGATGCTGAATGCCGGCCCAGATAAACCGCAGGTCGGACAGCTGATGCATCTCTCGCGAGAGGAATTCAGGGCTGACGGAGAAGACTTCGCCTTCTCGTCCGCGGTAGTGTGCTCCGTGAACATGTATCGTACCTGCAGTGCAGACGCAGTAACCCACAAAGGCAGGCCAGTCAATGATGGAGGATGCCCTTCCGATTTCCACCAATTCCGCAATGGCATTTGCATGCAGGAAGCACATGTTCGTGGCCTCGATCTGCCATGATTGGTGCTGCGAGGTCCCCGACAGTTCGGCCAGATCCACCGGTAAAAACGGGCGGTAGATGAGGCAGTGCACTAGGTGATATACCAGCTTGCTGAGAACCAGTATCGTGCTGTCGGGCTGGCCGAACAGCGCCTCGAGTGAGGTAAACGTATCCTGTGTGTCGGAAGCCCAAATGTCGAGCTCTTGTCGGATTTTGGATAGGTTGGAGAGGGAGTGCCAAGGGAAATGCGAATCGCCCTTGACCCCGCCGGCCGCTAGGTAGCGATTTGTTATACCCAGGATTTTTGTTATGCCGATCAACATACCCATGCCTCCCTGGCCTGGGTTTCCTGCGCCTACCATGTACTGCAGGTTGGAGCCATTGGAGAAATAGTCACCTTCCAGGAGCATCCCTCCTGGGTGAAGTTGCCAGGACGGCAGGCGAAGTACGATGGATTCATCCGCAATTAATGAAGGACGCTTCGAGCCGGCCGCGGTGAATCGGTCCATGAGGTAGCAGGACCAAAAGAGTCGGCGTCTGCCCTCGCGCTCGCTCTGGGCCACCTTGAGAGCCGGCGGCAGTTCCCGATGGAGATCCAGAGCAAAAGCCATGGAGATGGCGGAGGCTGGAACCTACGTCAGCGAAATGAAAATGTCCGAAAGGCGGGGGCGCATACTCAGCAGCATGTACGTCTTCTTGCCCATGCCCATTTGGAAGCTCGCTTGCGAGAGCAGCATCAAGGTCTGCAGGGCTTCGACAGAGGGCTCATCAATGTCCAGCTCTTGCCGGGCGCGGCGTGCATACTCGTCACCATAGCGCACTGCATTGTTGTATCCGCCGAATTGGGGCGTATATCTGGGACTGGGTCAGCGGTTGGTGATACGGTCGTCTGCTCCGGGTTGCACATACCGGGCACTGACGGCATAGATGGCATAGGCCAGGTACGAGGGCAGCTGGTTGGTTTGCAGACGCTGCCTGGTTGTGGCTTCATCCAGAATGAAATACGGCTTGCCGTGAATGCGGGCAAAGTACGTGTCCAGCAGCTTGTCGGGGATGATGGGGGTTCGCAGGCTTGTGAAGGGGGGGGTGCATGTCAGCTTGAGAGAGTGGAAGAGCAGACGGCCATACGCACCTGGGTTCGATGGGCGACATCAGCTGCTTCGGGGCAATCTCGAGGATGGGCCGGGCCTGCGGTGCGGATGCCGGTGCGGATGCAGAAGCAGAAGCAGACGCAGATGCAGATGCAGATACCGGCGGCTGTGCGGGAGACGTGCTGTCGGTGACGGCTTCCTCGCCGGGGGACGCTTCGGTCTCGCCTTCCCCCTCGGCGCCGTCGCTCTTTCCCTCGGTGTGCAGGCGCTTCTCCAGCCCGTCCACACGCTTGAGGAGGGCTTCGAGCACATCCGTCTTGGGCCCCCTTTTCTTGGGAACGGCATCTGGTGGGGGGGTCAGACCTGGCCGCAGACCGAAGCCGGGGGCGAGGGCGAGCCATACCGTAGATACACAGACAGTTGAAGACCTGGCACGCTTCGCAGGTCGGCCGCGTTCGGTTGCACTTGATCTGGAGGGCGTGGTCAGCTCCCAGCTCGCCAGGTCTGCTACGGCGGTACATGCCTTTCGCTTGCGGCAGCTCTTGCAATTCATGGCCTCGCGCGGCTCATTGGACGCGCGCCTCGTTGGCAGACGGTCAATGCCTATCTGGGGCCTCGACATGGCGACGACGGTGGACTGTTCGGCCTCGGTGGACATTCAGAGGGCGTAGGGCAAAGGACAAGCCGCATGTCTGGCGGGACGTGACGCAGTGAAAAGGGCAAGGCAAGCCCCGACGTCAAGATGGGAATGACAGCAAATGCACAGCGTCAGATGGAGGTTCAAATTAAGGCCTCTGGCGTCCGCACAGGCAGTGGGGAACCTGCCAGGGGGGGCATGGGCACGGTGGGCATGGGCACGGTGGGCATGGGCACGGTGGGCAACGGACGACCAGGGCTGCAGCGGGAGTGCGGGCGTCGATACGATTCAGTCCTGCTCCTCCGCGCCGTGGTGGCAC
Organism: Corynespora olivacea; assembly: GCA_019202945.1. Lineage (NCBI taxonomy): Eukaryota > Fungi > Ascomycota > Dothideomycetes > Pleosporales > Corynesporascaceae > Corynespora > Corynespora olivacea. The sequence continues at coordinate 53,651 of JAGQEM010000073.1, forward strand.
ATTGTGTGGGAAGGAAAAGCTGCCAGACCACATGACCGGCTCGGGCTATCTGCTGGCGGCATCGAAAGAATCCTGGCGCGGCGACTCTGGGGGTGCGGAGGGGAACATGTCCACCGTCTTAGCGCCGCGATGGATCCCTGGGTGTGGTGTGGGTGCAGGCGGCCCCCGGTGGTGCAGGTGGTGGTGATGCTCGGTAAGCGGATGGATGGTGGGAGGTCCTGCGAGGTCCGGGGAGGTCCTGCGTGGCCCTGGGCTCCCTGGTTCGTTCAACTTCACCATCCGTTTGCAATTTGCACATCGCTCCCTCGATATTGCCTGTCTAACCGGTTGCGACATGGCCGTCGGAAGATGCCTTCTGGACACCTTCGAATCTGGGGTAAGGCGGCCAAGCGAGCGCACAGCACCTGTTGGCCCATGTCGTGCGGCATTCTGAACCCGGCAATGCACCCACCAGGGCGTTTGGGACCTTGGCCCGCGCATGACAATCGATCCCAGGAGCCCTGATCATCAAAATGAAGTCTTGTGTCCCCCGTTCTTCCAGTCAGAGGCGTGGTTGACAGGCGCCCGTTCATTATTGCGGAACCGTGTAGGAGCATCCGTCATGCTGTGCCTATACACTGGAACGGCAGTCGTAGCGCTTCGCTTGCAGCTTCTCTGGCCGTGGGCCAATCAGCCCACCGAGGCCTCGTTGAGCCTGCGGGTGGATTTTAGCCTCGTACAAGGTCGAGTCGTGTCACTTCCAAACTCTTGAACCAAAGTACTCGGCCTGGATCCTTGGCTTCTGGTCAGATCCGTCGCGTCAATTTCAAGAGGACATGTGTGAAATGGAGACCAACTGCAATCGATCAAGGTAATTATAGCTAAGGGTGATTCGTATCTAAAACATCCTCCCAGACGCTAACCGTACAAAGTCATAACACACGTTTTGCCCCTCGAGCAGTCGAATTGTCTCTACCGTCGTCCACGCCGAGACGTCTGCAATCCCATACGCCGTCCATCCCGCCGCGGCGGCGATGGCGAGCGGGTCAGCCTTCCGTGGTCCACTCGCCAGGTCGACAAACACCTTGCCCGACGACCTCACTCCCGCCCCATGCCCATTGCCGCCGTTCCTTCCATCGACCCTATAGTGCTTCAGCAGCGGCACTACCAGGAGCGACTTCTCCGCCGGCAGTGCGGAGATGATGACAAACGGCTGCTCCAATCGCTTCACATCCTCCACAGACCGCACCGGGTCAACCTCGGCGGACAGCAGTCCATGCGCCTTAAAGCCTATGGTATACACCGGGCCGATCCCCAGACTCTTCAGCGCGAAAATCGAAGCCGAGGCGTCTGCCTCCGAATTGGCCAGCAACAAGGCCGCTCGCCCGCTATAAGCCGACGGCACAAAGTCACGGGTAAGTGTTGCTCGGATACCCTTCCAAGTGGCATTGTCGCCGATGAAGACCGGTTGTCCGTTTTCCGATCGCACGAGCACCGTATCGACTTGTCCGATTGCACGCGCAGAATTCGACAGGGCCGGGAGATAGGGTGCCGATGCTGCAACCAGAGGAGGGTTGATGTAGGCGCCTCCAAACTTTGGTCTTCGCAGGATGTTCTCTATGGAGGCCTTGGGTGCGCGCTCGGCGAACAGGAACTGATGCGGCAGGCTGAGCTCGTTGAAACACTTTTCGAAAAACATGGCCTGCGATGTGGACCTGAAGCTGCCAATGCCATAGATGTCCAGTTTAGGCATCTGCCCCATGCTGTGGAGTGCCAAATTAATCTCGGCAGCACTTAGTTGGCCCGGTGCTGCGATCATGGGCAACAGCGGATGGGTTATCGGGGTGAATATTTTGTTCAGCGTCCTGGTCAGTTGCCCCGTGGGTCCCATGTTGAGGCCCGAGAAAGGAGGATGCGGGTACTTTGTTTGGATGGTGGACCGGAAGTACTCGAGCTCCATGTTCTCCTGCATGGTGCTGACGAGCACGTACATCTTGACAACGTCCCCATACACCGCCCCTCTCTCAAACAACGTCTGCGTCTCTGGCGATGTCCACTTGAAGGTCCCCGAGAAGTCGTGGAAAGCCGAGATGATCTTGCTGCACCCTTTCTTCTCCGCCAGCTTGCGTCGGACGTCCTCGGGCAGCCACAGCTCCACATCGATATACTCGCAACCCCACTGTATGGCGCGGGTCAGGTACTTGTAGAAGAGATTGGGGTCTTCCATGGGAAACCGGCCATTCTCCCTTGTGCACCTCGTTGTGTAGATTATGGGCAGCTCGGTGCGCTGGCGCAGTATCATCAGTTGCTCCCCCACATACTTCAGGCTCGGTATCTTGCTGACGCCCCCGTCCGGCAGGGGCTCCTCGAGCAAATCCACCCGGATCTCTATGGCATCGGCGCCCACGGACAGGATATCCAGGTTCGGGAGCGCGGCGTGCACGTCGGGGAAGGTGGTGGATATCAGCGTCGTTCGCGCCTTCTTCGCGAGGTCTCGGTGGGGGCTGATCTGGCCCAGGATGAAGGAGAGGAAGCGCGCCACGTCCCGTCGGTAGAAGGGCGATTTCGTGTAGAGGTATTCGTAGTCGCATTTCTCGGTGATGGCATCATCGCGCGGGTGCGGACCATCCACGCAGTGCGTGTTGATCACCATCCTCGAGCGATCCCACGCATCCCAGTGCGCCGCATGTCCAGCCAGGCTGTTCCGCAACCCCAGTATGGTCGAGCCAGGCACCGTCCTTGCTTCGTCCAGAGAGGCCGCCGAGGCCCACGACTGGCCCAGCACATCCGCAAACACGGCCACGATTTCTTCCTCGCCGTCGCCGTGGAGAAACAGGAGCGCGGGCTGGTTGACGTTGGGGATCTCGGCAACGTCGAGGACGCCGCCTCTGAGATGTGCCGTCCTCACACTCTCCGCCTGGATCATGGTGGCCATCAAACGCGCGGCCGAGTGGTGGATAGGGATGCACTCGTGCGCGGAACCGGAGGCTTAGCCGTAGCTGTTGAAGCCGTTGATGCGAAGCCGGGTCTCGGTGCGGATGCGACGGGAGGTATTGTGCTGGCAAGGGTCTGGAAGCGTCTCTACCATCTCCGTTATGTGACCGATGTGACCGTTTTGACCGTTGCGACCGTGTGGGACTTGCGGGGGGGGGAGGGTCAAAAGGAACGAGTACGCGCGTGTCAGGTCGCGCCTGAGGCAGAACCGACGACGGCTGGAGTTATAGAACGCAGCCACGGTGATCGGAGCGTGTCTGGAGGCCGGTACCATGTCCTGCCATACGGGACGCTCAAATGGCCGCACGATCCTGCGCGCTTTTCAGTCTCGAAGCCTTCGTATGGCTGGACTCTGGAAATGCCGTTCGGAACGCCGCTCGGGCCAGCCTCTTGGGCCTCTTGATGTGATGCGGGCGGGACAGGCTTCGCCCCAGAAAACTGGGGTTGCGCCGTCTGTATTTATCCGGCCGCTGGAATCATTTACGCACCAATCACGCCCGACGACGGCTTCGGGTGCCAAGGGGCATTCAACCACCGCTGCGAACGGCATGTGACGTGGAGCCGACTCCAATACGGCGGCCATGTTTGGATTGGTGGACCTGGGCCGCAGACGTCGTTCCTGTTACACTTCATCGGATGGCCTGAATGCATTGCAGGATCGGTCTGGAAACCAATTTCGCCAGGGTGCGAGCGGCGCCGTGGGTTGATTGGCCTCCGCGAGGGTTCGAGGAGCAGGAGGAGGCAATGGCTATGGTCTGATGTCGATTCGCTGCATGGGAATTGGTGGAAGAGCTGTTTGTGCGGGAAAGCCGGTGCAACCACGTGGGTTGCCACCAAATGTTCAGCCCTACAGAGCGGTGACAACCCACCTCCCACCTCCCCACCACCTCCGTCACTTCCGTCACCTGTCATCCGAATTCTCCACACCCTTCTAGCCTTCATGGCCAACACCCAACAGACACTGAAGAATCGGCAGAGAGCTTCCTCAGCATCGCTGTGCAATGCGCGTTTACCCATACTGTTGTATTTAACCGGCAGCAGTGCGACCTTTTATATGAAGCCGATGTATCCTTTAGGCTTCACATCGTTCTAGGAGAAATTCCACTCCGCTTCACCGGAGCGTGTCGACGATAGAGACAAGTTGATGACAACGCAATCCCGGGGTGGCTGCCTCACCTCGGGGCGATGGGACCATGTGGCACTGGTGCCGAATGTCAATATCAACATCATTTGCTAAAGCCATCCGGATGCGTAATGCAGCTGGAAGACGGGTCCGTACTATATACCTCGAAGCTTATCAGCATACGTGAAACAGGCTGCGGGGTCGCCTCGAAAGATGTCGATATGGTGCTCGATAACGACACGCGTGATCCCTCGCAATAGCTGACGTGTGGCCTCTCAGAGAAGTGGAATAATGGCTCAAGATGCTCCGCTACCCTCCAACGTCCTCGAACACACTACTCGCTAGTAAGGGCCATACCAAGCGCCATCGTTTCATCTAAGCACGTCGTGGAAGACCTTAAACTTCCGTCAATAATGTAGACATCAGCTTCGACATCTTCTCACGCACCAACGTTCCCTGGTCATAAGGAACTTCGGTACTTACCCGAGCCCGGTACCGAAAATTAGCCAAGGCGTTCGTCCGAGATCTATCGGCAAATCCCTAGCAATATAGGGACGAAAGTATTTGTCAGCTCGGTCGGACTCTGATACTCCATGTAGCACAACGAGTACTACATGATCTTTGCTTTCCCACCCGAGCCATCAACTACACTTCCACTAATCCACTACTAGCAGTCAGCCTCAATATCAAATCGAGCAGTCACCGTCCGTCCACTTACCCTTGCCTTCTCACTGACCAGCAAACCCACCACACCCGCCACATCTTCGACTTCGCCGATTCGATCACCAACCGCAACCTCCCCAGCATCAGCAGCGGTAAGCCTGTCTCGGATCTCGGTCGGGATCCGGCGATAGGCTTCGGTTTTAGTGAAGCCCACGCTCACCGAGTTGAAGGTTGTGCCTTCCATGCCGGTGTAAGTACCCAGCTCGTCTGCCCATTTCCTATGAGAAGTCAACAACGATAGCAGCATGTCAGAGTGGTCAGTCAATCTACCTCATCAAGCATTCGAGAGCAGCTTTTGTAGCTGCGTACACAGCCCTTCTCCGGGTCAGCAAACGGTGACGTCGACAAGGGAAACTATCTTACCCGCCTGCTGGCCTTGTTGCTCTCACGCCTTCGCTACTGATAGCCACCACTCTCCCATTCTTCCTGATCATGCCAGATGCGACGAGTCCTTCGATCAACAGGGTAGGAAACTTGATGTTTCCCGCCAACGCGGCATCGAGAAATGCCTCACCCACAGTTCCATCTCCCATCTTTGCGAGGCCCATCACCGCAGCGTTGAACACTACGATATCAGCATGGCCATCAAAGTGCCTTCGGATAGCGTCAATGATGAGTGGAACAGAAGAAGCGGGGTTGCTGATATCGGCGGCGATACCGACGAACTTTGGAGGTGATCGCGTCGATGAAGAAAACGAGGAATAGAGAGAGCGTATGCCATGTGTGAGGGTGTCGAAGTGGTGTAATGATTCAGGAGAAGAGCATGTTCCGAGAATCGAAGCACCGCGGGTTGCAAGCTCGATGGAAATGGCACGGCCGATGCCTTTGGTCGCCCCGCTACGAAAGAGACGTAAGCTGTAGTCGTCTGGCTTTGGAAGCTCCCACCCTTTCCATTGACGTGACGAAAATACACGGCACAGAAAACAACGTACGTTACTATAGCCGTCTTGCCCCCCAAATCCTGCTCCTGCAATTTCAACAGCTTCGTGGGAGGCCGAGGATCGAGAGTCGCCATCATGTAGATGCTCATCGGAACGTTGCCCGCTCGTAAAAAAATGGGCAATCAAGCTCTCAACCGAGGCTTCATTCGATTGATCGATTGATTGATAACACGAATATAATTTCGTACAACCGACTTTCCTCTGAAGCGCGATGGAGGTGCCCCTCATGTTCGCCGCTACCACCAACCCCACATCCACTTCTTCCCCACAATCAGTGACGTAGATAGTAGGCTGGTAGGTGGAAATGTACTAGACTGTTTCAACGTCCACTTATAATAAGTGACTCCATATGTCTCACTTTACGTACGCCACGCAAACATAGAAAAATAAGAGCCAAAAAGCATCTCACGTGGGGCTCGAACCCACAGCCTTCAGATATCAACGTGCAAAGCTCAGTAGAAGTCTGACCTGTTTATTTCATTAATTCTTTGTTCAATTGATATTTTGAGAACGTGGGAAACTTACGCGCTACCATTGCGCCAGTGAGACAGTCAGATTTTGCAATATAATAATTGGCAATTATGCAAAATTTCCTACATAAATAACTCATATAGTATCATAAAGGAGGGAGGAGTTGTGTTCTACAGGCATTTGTGGGCTCTGTTGGTGGAATGAGCAGTAGGAGGGGTATGACTGGCTTGCCAACACACGTCATACGATATCTAGGACGAATGGGAGCGCAGCGTTTTGGGTGGTACAGTGGGACGGGTGGAGCCTCGGAACTTTACCTTGCTGTGCAAGAAATCATACCTCGGGACGTACGAATTGCTGCAAGGCGGAATGCGGTGCGATGAACATAAATAGAAATAGTCATTGTATCGAGTAGACTGAGAGCAAAGCATGCACTTATCACGTAAATACGAAAGCGCATAGTAGATAAGTGAACAGGCAAAGCACATCTGTGGATGTGCCCACATTTTTTCATTCCTTTTGTGTCGCGGTCAACCCGGCCTTTCCACAAGCCATGGACACGACAAAGTAGATAGAATACATGATACGATCTGCCAAGAAACGGAACCTATTCAAATAACTGTCGGCTGTCACGGACTATCACGTCCGTCAGCCCAGGACAAACCAAACGATGTCCCCAAGACTGCGAAAGAAAGGCAGCCCTCAACAACTTTTGCAAACGCAAATATTAAAAGAGAATGGTTGCCCTGACAAAGATAGCAGATGGAAACAAAGTATAACGCCGTGGTCGTACATGATGGGAAAGAAAAGTTGTAGTGCCAGACCAGCCTGCAGGCCTCACACTCGAACAGAGAAACATGACGGTTTGTTACAAGCGCTCGCGCTGCTGAATTCGCTCTATGCGATCAGCAAGCGGTCGTCGCAAGCCTACCGAGGCCCAAAAGTCGTCTCCAATGTCGTCTCGTCGTGCCAGGCGTTCCAATAGAGCACGCGCATCGCGAAGCTCTTGGTCGAGTGGCAACTCTTCGTCGGTGGTGTTGCGTTCCTCTCCCGATCCGTCCAACTGATCCTCGGCAGGCCTCTGCATGTGGCTCTCAGGTTCGCGGGCAGTCACCTCCCCGTAGAAGCTTCTTACGTTTGCGGTGGATTCTCGCACCTGGTCGCGGATTCGGCGTGAGTAGCGATAAGGGTTCCGCATTGCGCTGCTCCTGATACCAGACCTCGAGTGGAAAGGATGAGACGAAGTCGAGGGCGCCTCTGCGCCGTCTTCTTCCGCTTCCGTATCCGAGGCGCTGTCGTCTTCGGACGTGTCGCAGATGCGGAGAAACTGATCGAAAGAAAATGATTGACGCCGCGACGGGACCGTCAGATGTGTGCGAGAAGACGATGCCGAGTTCGAGTTGGAGCTTCCCGACCTCGAGCTGGGGTGCGAGTTCGAGAACGAGGCTGAAGCGGCAGCAGAGGTAAAGGACGAGTCTGCGGTGGGCGGGAGAGGGTCGGGAGCTACGCTGCTGAGCATGGGCTCCCAATGGTCAGCCACGGGGCTGAGGCTGCGCTCGCGATCACCGAGTCCATCGACCGTGGAAGCCGGGCTCCAAGATTCGCGCAAAGAGCTCGACGGTAGAGGGCCATCGGCGATGTTGCGACGACCCATCCTGCGCAGTGGGGGAAAGCCGACGGCATTGTCGCTGCTGCCATCGTCGCCGTCTTCGCGAAGTTCGGCGCGCTGGGCGGCAGCGTGTTCTCTCAGATGGCGTAGCATGTCGCTACGGCGGGGTGCTCTCTCGCGAAGGCTGTCCCATGGCGACCGACTGCGATAGGACGCGCGGTCTCGGTCGCGGATGTCGATGTCGATGTCGATGTCGTGGGCGGAGTCGTGCCGTGCACTGCGCGAGGCTGCGGCGGGTGCGAAGTTCGGCGTCAGGGCGGGGAGCGAGCCGCGGTCATCGAACGACAGTCCACGGGGGGCATCTGTGGTCAGGCGAAAGAGGTTGCGCGACGCGCTTTCTTCGTCTGCAGACGGCCTGGGCACGTGTGTCGACGCGCCCAAGTAGTTGCGCAGCTCCGGGACGGGTGGCGGAGGCAGGCGCGGGCGAGAGCTCGAGGGCCGCGATGATGCCGATGAAGCGGAAGCAGGCGCAGGAGAAGACGTGAATTCGTGGTTTGCAGCCCATGATGGCGGCAGCGCATACTCGGCCGCATGGCGCATGGGGGATCTCGAAGACGTCGTGTCCCGCCGCCGCCTGATGGGGCTGCGCGCATTGGCGGTTGGGTCCTTTGCCTTTTCCGCCTCGGGGGACGGCGCGCGCCAGATCGGAAGGCCCATCGTGCAGTCGGAAGGGGGGGAGTGGAGAGGGGGGGGGAGGGGAGAGGGGAGGGGGGCGTGCTGTGATGTATTGTGATGATGAGGGGGGTGTTGAGGCGGCAATGCAATGCCTGGGGGTGAAGTTTGGGGGGCCGGTGCGAAGCGAGAAGGGGGCCCTGCGCGCCGACGAGTGAGGCTGGGGGATCGGGATGAGGGCGAAGGCGAGGGTGAGGGCGATGGACGATGGACAGATGGTCTGGAGATCTCGGTCGAATATCTAGTCCAACATTCCTGGCATCCAGCGCACAATCTTCACGCCCTTCTCTCGTCTCACAAGACGTGAGCCCTCAACGCCAAACATGCACCCGCGGCTGCGCATAACCGCCGATGCCCAGACTTCACTTGCCGTTTTGGGATAGGAGCAGCCTGCCCATCTCACTTTTCATCCAAAGAACCGCTTGACTCACCACCGTCTGCAGGAACGCCGTGACTGTTCGTTTCAAAACAATCCATCTGTCGTCTTGCATCCGTCCATGTTGCTTTGACAACGTGCAACCCGTGGCCATGATCCAGCCTGGCCTCGAGCGGATTGGCCAGCTCCTCAAGAATGTCCAGTTCCCGTGGAAGTCCATACACGTCGCCGGCACTAATGGCAAAGGGTCCACCTGCGCGTTCGCGTCTGCCCTGCTAACGCGCAGGAACATCCGCAATGGCCGCTTTACGTCCCCTCATCTCGTAGACAGGTACGCCTAGTCACGTGCTTGGACCTTCATCACTGACCGCACCAGATGGGACTGCATAGAGGTGAACGGAAGCCCGGTATCGGAAATGGAGTTCCGCAAGGTGGAAAAGCATTTCATCCAGCTCAACCAAAGAGAAGGCATCGGCGCTTCTGAATTCGAACTCCTCACTGCCACTGCTTTCCAGCTCTTCAACGACAACAAGGTGCGTGTCGGTGTTGTCGAGGTTGGCATGGGCGGCAAGCTCGATGCCACCAACATCCTCAATAACCAAGCCGTATCCATCATCACCAAAATTGCCCACGATCACCAAAATTTCTTGGGCAGCACGCTCGAAGAGATTACTCTGCACAAGGCCGGCATCTTGAGACCCAATGTCCCCTTTCTTGTCAATCCCATCAATGAATGGAATGTCCACAGCGTCATCGACGAATATGCTAAAGAAATAGGGGCCGGGCCACGCATTCTCCCCGACACCCCAGAATTGCGGGCATCTTTGTACAGAAAGCAGGACTGGACAAAACTTGCAGAGCGCTTGCTTCCTTTCCAGCGCGACAACGTAGTGTTGGCATACCTCGCATTCTTAGAAGTACTCAAAAGTCTAAAGGAAAGTACACTCAAAGCCAGCCGTCTTCTGGCTCCTTTGAGAAACAGAAAGTTTACCGGCCGCTTCCACGAGCTGAACTGTCGTCCTGTCTTTGGCGAAAACCGCGATTTGGTTGTGGATGGTGCACACAATCCTGATGCAGGAAAAGCATTGGCACAGTGGGTCTCGAAGAATATCAGAGAAAAATTTGGACACAAGCAAACGGCGAGCCAAGAATACCGCGGCCAGGAATCACGAGACGGTAGGAGACAGTTCAGACGGACAAGACCTGTTACTTGGGTGCTTGCCATGACTGAAGGCAAGGATGCACGCGCGTATCTCGAGACAATCCTCAAGCCTGGAGACAATGTCGTCACCACCACCTTTGGGCCTGTTGATGGCATGCCGTGGGTCAAGCCCATGGATCCCGAAGAGCTGAGAAAAATCGCCCACGATGTTGAGCCTGGGGTCACAAGTATACACGTCCCGCTTCCGGGAACATTCCGAGCATTATGCACAGCCAAGTACCTTGCAGGTCCCCAGGATCCATTCGTCATGACGGGTAGCTTGTATCTGGTCGGCGATTTCATGCGCTTGAAAAAGCAACAGAAAAGCGACCCCACGTGTCTGAACATGGCGTCCATAGACAAGCAGGAGCGAGAACGAGTGAACACTTTGCTCAGCAAGCGTGCCGACACCATGCTTGACGAAACGAAGCCAAACTCAAACACAGCTAGTGCTGAAGCCGAGAAGCGAAAGCTGGAAGAGGAGATTGAGAGGCTGGATCGCGAAATGCAATCACTCGAAATAGAGGAGACGCGTCTCCGACGCGCACGATCTCTGGCTTTCGATAGGCCTGCATCAGGTGCTACAATCAGACTTCTCTCTACCCCTACTCCCCCAGCCGACAACGGTGATGACACAATGTCAGCCAAAGCAAAGTTTTACAAAGAATTCGAAGACATACGAACCCAACTGGAGCAGCTTCCTCCCTCGCTCGACACCCAGGATCCCTCTCCAGCCAACGACCTCCGCCCACTTGCCAACAAACGCGAGTCCCGCGCAGACGTGGAAGCTATTCTCCGAGGTGCAGAAACGACGCGTATCCGATACTTCAAAGATCAGGACAAGTCCCGGAGGACGGAAGACGTCAGGTTTACAGGGCGCTTCCAAAGCCCATCGGACGACCGAAGGCTTGACAAACCTAACCCGCGTCAGCCAACCGTCGTTCAGAGTACACGTCCGCTAAAGCTACAGTTTGAGGATATCGGAGGTGACGGGGGGCAGTCTATCGAGAACGGTCGCAAAGTGACGTACATACGAAAACACGTCTCCAGAGCCGCCAGAGGAGAACTACGTTGACGACAACTGTTGCAGGGCTCAAGAGTTGGTTGTGACATTTCTGCAGAGAGATCTGAACACTGGCAGAAGTGAGATTTGTGCGCAGCTTCAACGCATAGAATTTGATTCCTCTCATGTGAAGGTTGTATATAACATTCCTCTTCAACATGGATTGTACGATAGAATAGGCTGCTTTTCGCTGGAACGAAACGCGAATGGTTATTGAACACTGCACTTTCACTTTCCCCATCGTGACAACAATGACCCGAGATGCCGCTCCAAAGGGGGAACAGATCTGGCAGGTATATCGATGTTTACAGTACAGCCCCCCCCCCCCCCGTGCAAGCGCCCGGTCCACAGCTGTCTCGGTTAGGTACCCAAAGTGGATCCTGTTACTCGATGCACACGACATTCACAAACTCCACGCCTCTGCCAACCCAGCGGTCGCAGCGCCTGGCCCGGTCGCGCCCGAAATTTTGTGCGGTAAAATCATCTCGTCATTATCACCAACACATTGGCTAGCTAGCTTGACGCGTGGGCTGGTGACTTGTTCCATGACGATGAGGGTTGGTGATGGGGGGTTGTAACGGGCGTTTTCGGCCGAGGACGGAACGTCGGAAAGAGTCGGAGACGGGAAACTGTGCAAGCATGGGAGGGGGAGGATACACTGGCTAGTTGATGCACTCGAAGCAAAGCAAAGATCATGGTGCCGTCCAACGTGAGTTCATGAGGTATCATAAGTATGTACAAAGCAGTTCCCGACCTCTCTCCTTCGTTTTGGAGAGGAGGCATGTGCTCAAGTTCGCCAAACTCCTGCGCCTTAGCTATACACGGAAACGATGGTTTTGGCTTCCATCAGAGCCGTTCACCACCAATCACCCTGGTCCTTCATGGCGGCAGCGACCTTCTTGAAGCCAGCTACGTTGGCACCGGCCACCAAGCTGGGGAACTCGGCCTCCTTGGGCGTGATGTACTCTTTGGCCGTCTCCAGGCAGTTCTCGAAGCAGTTCTTCATGATGGCCTTTAGTTTTTCGTCAACCTCCTCGGAAGTCCACCTGATGCGCTGGGAGTTTTGAGCCATCTCGAGGCCAGAGACAGCAACACCGCCGGCATTGGCAGCCTTGCCGGGAGCGTACCAGATGGCGCTTCCGGCGTTCTCCCTGCGGTGAGCCTCGAAGACGTCGATGGCTTCCTGCGTGCAGCCCATGTTGGAGCCTTCGGCGATGAACTTGGCGCCTGCGTCGATGAGAGCCTTGGCCTCTTCTTCGGAGACTTCGTTCTGGGTCGCCGAGGGGAGGGCCACGTCGACCTTGCTGACGAGTTTCCAGGGGCGGGCACCCTCGTGGTAGGCGTACGAGTGGTCTTCCAAGGCGGTGAGGGCCTTGCGTTCGACCTTGAGGGCGGCAATCTTGTTGATGTCCTCGGGTGTGAAGCCCTTGCCCTCGGGAGCAATGAGCGAGCCCTTGCTGTCACTCAGACTGATAACGGTGCCGCCGAGCTCAAGGACCTTGAGGGCGGCGTACTGAGCAACGTTGCCCGAGCCGGAGATGGCCACCCGCTTTCCGGCGAAGCTCTCCTTTCCACCGGAAGCGTAGTTGATCATGTGCTCAACGTAGTAGACGAGACCGTATCCAGTGGCCTCTGGGCGGATGAGAGAACCGCCCCAAGATCCGCCCTTGCCAGTCAAAACACCCTCCCACTGGTTTCGAGCGGCGCGGTAGGTGCCGAACATCCAGCCAATCTCGCGAGGGGAAACGCCAATGTCGCCGGCGGGAACGTCGGTGTCAGCGCCGATGTGCTTTGAGAGCTCGCGCATGAAGGAGACGCAGAACTTGCGGATCTCGTTGTCGGACTTGCCCTTGGGGTCGAAGTCGGCTCCTCCTTTTCCACCGCCCATCTGCACTGCAGCGTTGTCAGTCTCGTTGTCACGTCATGGTACGGTCGGGTATGGACTTACGGCCGGTCAGAGCATTCTTGAAGATCTGCTCGAAGCCCAAAAACTTGAGGATGGATAGGTTGACAGTTGGGTGGAAGCGGAGACCGCCCTTGTAGGGACCGAGAGCAGAGTTGAATTGCACGCGGTAGCCCTTGTTGACCTGGCATTGGCCCTTGTCGTCCTCCCAGACCACGCGGAACTGGATGATGCGTTCGGGGATGGCGACGACCTCGAGGGCCTTTTTGTACTCGGGGTTCTTCTCGAAGAGGGAGGAGGCTTCGAGGGTGGAGACGAGCTCTGCGGGGATGTCAGCTTCCGAAGGGTGGTGGTGGTGGTGGTGGTGGTACCCTTCCTGGCCTGCTCAAACTCGGGCTCAGACATTGTGTGTATGTGTGTGTGTGTGTGGATCTATGTATGTGTGTCTGCACGTGTGGGAGAAGTGGGCTATGGCGAAGAAATTGGTGCACAATTGGAGGGCCTGGAGGCAAGGTGGGTGAAGGCCCTCTCCCTCTCTGTGTACACAGCTATATATACGCACTCCCCTCCTAACATCGCAGCCGTATCCTGCCGTTTGCACCCAGAGCACTGCTCACGAAAACGCAAACGTCACCGGCTCTGTCTGCCATCTGGTTTTCGACGACGCAAACCATGGTGCACGTCGAACTGATAAGGAACGCGCCGGCCAATGGGCGTCGCGTCGCAGCGGCCTGCGCCCAAGGCACGCGTGAGTGCAGGCTGTCATAGTGCGCCGTCACGGCGAACTCGGCGGGCATGGCGCGACGTGTTTGTTACGTCGGTGTTTGCAGGGTTCACTATTCCTATGGGGCACTCGTGGGCGACGCTGGGCTGGGGGCATGGTGGGCGGCGTAGTGGTGGGCGTGGTGGGCGGCGTGGTGGGATGCTTTTGCGCGGGGTTGTTGCTTGTCACCGCGCGGGCGGCCTCTTCACGTGCACGCCCCCGGAGGAGGCTGAAGGCCTGAGGCTCGAGGCGTCAATTTTATTATCCCTACGAACCGCTGCCCCGGGCCCCTCTGTCGGTTTTTATTACCTATCACTTCACCCAGCCCTCAGCATCCCACGCGGGCGCTGGATGTACATGCCTACTGTGTACGGTGCAGCCGTCAGTCAGTGCCGGTGGGGTCCCAGTCTGGGCCTCTGTCAGCTTCACACACGGAGTGTCAATTCACACGCCAGAGTTGCTTTTCCGTGGCGGCGCCGACATCGGCGAGGGCCGCGCGAGATGGGGGTTGCGTTGTACAAGTGGGAAAGGGATGCCGCTCACCGGTGACCAGATACTCGTCCAGCCCATCCATCGTCTGCATGTCGCCGTCCTCGATTGCGAACCCGCCCATGTCCGCATTCTCCGCGATCCGAGCCTTATTCACGCTCTTGGGGAGCGGCACATAGCCGTGCTGCAGGCTCCAGCGGACGAGCAGCTGCGCCGGCGTGCACGAATACTTGTGCGAGAGCGATACAATGGCCGGGTGCTTCATACGCATGGCCCGCACGAGCGGAGCATAGGCTTCCACGACCATGTCGTGCGACTGGCAGTAGTTTGCGATGTCGAAGCGCGTGTTGAAGGGGTGGATCTCGATCTGGTTGACCGCTGGGCGTGTTCGCGGCTTCGAATCGAGAAGCTCTTGCAGCTGTGGGCAGGAGTCAGTACAATGCCGCAAGCGCGGCAAGGGAGAAGGGAGAGCTCACATGCTTGACGCCGTAATTGGACACGCCGCCAATTCTGATCTCGCCGTCGTCGATAGCGTCCTCGACCGCTCGCCAGCTTTCGAGACGCGCTTTCTTGCCGCCATAGGGCGAATGGAGAAGGAACAGATCAATGTAGCCTAGCCCGCACTCCTCAACCGACCTCTTGATTGCTTTGCGCGCTGCACCGTACGAGGAGTTGGAGGCCAGCTTCGAAGTGAAATGGATGTCGTCCCGTTGGAGTGAATGCGCGTTGGCATCGCTGGACAAAAAGTCGAGAATGGCTTGGCCCGATTCCTTTTCGTTGTCGTACATTTGGGCCGAGTCGATGCTGTTCGCCCCCATCGTCAATGGTTATACAAGGGCTGAGGGTGCCACGACGTACCCTCGATAGCCAGCCTGATGGCGTGAGCCTACTAAATATACTGCGATGCTGCATGTACGTTCAGGAACAGGAAGGCATGCGTACCTCCAGGGCCCATCGGACTGCCTGATACGTCTCCTTCCCCGACGTCAGGTAGACGCCGAGATGCACAGTCGGCATGGACAGTCCATTGGCAAGCTGCAATGGTCAACGGGGGCGTCCTTGGGCGACATTGATGGCACTAGCCTTGGTGCGCGAGGCCAGCGAGTAGGCCATGGTGGCGGCTCGTCCGGGAACAAGCAAGATGGGCGGTGACGGGGTGCTGTGAAAATGGTATACTCTAGTATGCGGTGCGGGTCGCAGATGTTCGGATGGCATGCAGACAGGACGTGTCTGAGATTGCTTTCCAAGCTGTCGGGCCAACGTGAATCCCACTGTGATGTGACGCAAGCCTGGCCAAGCAAGCGATCGATCTACCAATCTGGCCGAATACGAAAAGGCGACCCATGTCCCCATGCATGCATGGCTGTGCAACTTGGGTCTCGAGGAGTTGAGCCCGACCATCTGCTAAAGGAAACGCGTTTCATATTCAAAGGCAAGCCCCACGACATATAAGCTTCTGTACCTGCTGCTAGCTCATAACGCCGCCCCAATATAGTTCGTGCGGGAGGAAATGCAATATCGGGCCGGCGAGGACGTGTCACTGGCGGGAAGCGCCGAACGGACCTTTTGATGGTGGATTCCTGTCTGACGAGACTGTCGGTGCAGGCGCAGGCGCAGGCTGGGAAGGCGTTTTGCGGTGCGCTGCCTGGTCATGGAATGTATGGACGTGTGGAGGTATGGATTATGGATGACAAAAAGCAATCACGGCGTCCTAGCCATGAACGGTCCAGATGTTCGTGGACGCCGCACGACGCTCCCGCCAACGACTAGCCCTCTATCATGACACACTAGGGGGGGCATGCAGCCTCGCATCTTACAATACCATGATAGTAGATGCCGAGAATTCTTGCGTGCGAGTTTCAAGGGAAGTGAGAGGGGAAGGGAACAGCGCGCAGCTGAAACCCATGATGGCTGCCCTCTGTTCAGATGCACTGGTTCCACCTCCTTCACCTCCTTCACCTCCTTCCTCCTCCCCACCACCACAGCCCCGCCAGCATTGCGCCATCTCCGTCTGCCGACGACTTCTTCGGCCTCGATTGGCCCCGTAGGCGACGGCGTAAATTCCCTGGGAGCGATCGCGGCAGGGGGCAGGAGGAGCCGAGGACGCCTCGACTTTGCTCGACTTGATGACCACCAGGGATTATTTGGCATATCGAGCGAGCTTCACGGGGGGCTTCAATGCTTGGTCGTGGGAGGCGCCCGAAAGCCACTCTCCTAGCCCGACACTGGTCCGTTCATGAACATCACGACAAGCAAGATATAAGGGTCTGATAGCGCCGCTGCATTTGTATATGCCCAACCCGCGTCTGCGCCTCTTCCTTGCCTCACTTGCTATAGCACTGCGCTCTGCCACAAGCCATAACAGCAGCCATTTACTACATCGCTCGTCCCTACCGTGGCCAACCAGGGCGAGCTGACACGCTGGTTCCTGCAGAAGCTGCAGCGTCCTCGCCATCGCCATCACCCTCGCCGCCATGTCGAATTCAGGGTTCACAACTCACTTCCCAGGTGGATATCCAGGATTCCATACTCCACGACAAGGCCCGTTTGGCAGCGGCTCCGGCTCCGGCTCCGGCTCCGGCTCTGGCTCCGGCTCAGGAAAATCGCCCGATGGGGCAGGGAGCAGTTCAAATCCTAGCGCACCTCATTTCGACATCTTCGAATGGCATCCCGCATATCAGAGCTGCCAGCGGTACTTTCTTGATCACGCCCAACACAACCCTGGCGTGCACGCTGTCGCCGCGTTGATCAACATCCAGCTCCCTTTCCAATGGCCAGCGAGCCCCATTGTCAATTCAACCGGACCCCTGTCCCAATCCTCTGGACCCGCAGCCTACAATCTACCCTGGCCAAGACCCGGTCCGGTGAACGCTTCCCCGAGCCAGCCCATGCCCGCCTGGGTCTCTCTGGTTCCGTACATACGACGACTTGTCATCACGGGCATGGACAGGGAACCCGTCATGCATGGCTTTTTTGGCGACGACTGGCGCAAGGGAGTCGGGCCTGTCCACGAGTGCGAGCGACGCAACTACCTGTTCGCGGCGAAGAGTGTGGGATGGGCGAGTGTCAAGGTCCAGTACGACATGGGTCCGCACGAAACAGTCCCCTTCGTCAAGCCACTGCAGGACGTTTCTGAGGCGGAACTCGTGAGCGCCGACAGCACGTGGGGTCAGTTCATTGCCATGGAAGATTGGATGCTGGGTCCGAGGGCACCCTCTTCGACATCTACAGACAGGCGTTCGGATCCTTGAGGTTGGCTTGAACAAAATATACCATCGGCCGGCTGCTCCATGGTATGGTCGTGGGATGCCTATCTGAACTAGGCGAGTACGGTAACAAGCATGTCATTCTGCGTGTATGCATGGCGTTAGAGGTAATCAGCTGGACCAGGGGATCGATCTCGTCTTTCTCTCGGAAGGAAGGTTTTAGTGGATTGAGATTCTAATGACAGACAATTATTTTTGCTAAGAAGAGGTGTTCAACTCGTGATGATGCCCTGAGGTGAACAAAAAACGATAGCGATACGCGCTCTCGCGGTAGCGAAATGTCGGGAAATAGCTCCGATAGAGTACACTGCAAACCTCATCCAAGGTGGATACCACATCTGGCACTTTGTAACTTTCCGCGAGAGCACCAGTCAAAACAGGTGATCCAGGAGTCACGTGGACTTCTCACCTTGACCACCCGGGCGCTTAAGTACTCCTGCGTTCTTGACACCTGCGCCTTCGTTCGAAATAAGCCGAACCTGGTCGCTCCTGCAGAATCTTACCGTCGCAACATCCCAGGATTGACATGGAATGAGTTCGTACTCCCCGAATCATGCGGAGCCACCAGAATGCCAAGTCCCACCCCTGCTAAGATCGGCGGAACCCCGTCGCCTCTCCACGACGCTTGCCTCTATCCCAACACAGCACCACGCCTCAATATTCCAGCTGTCGAACCAATCAGCCCTCGTTTCGGGCCCATGGATGATGGACTCTCTAGCCAGAGAGTGGGGCCTCTTCTTTGATACATGTCTTTCAAGGAGGACCGATACCGACCTGTTCGAGGCGGCTGCCACCCAGCTGCACACCAGGTCACCTCTTCCAGGACGGAAAATCGCAGCGCTGTTACTCAAGCCGCGATCCGCCAATGCGGTTGGCTTTGACCCACGTGTCCTCGTGTACATGGAACGACTGCTGGCTTCGAAAAAGGTCGATACGTCCGATATCCTTGCATCGGCTTTCCAATACTCAAAGGACCGTCCAGCAACAGCAGAGGATAAGCCAGATCCCAAGGACCCTTCAAGATGGCGAAATCCATCGGACCTGGAAGAGATCATCTTCCATCGCCTGCACAAAGCCTACTCGGGGGAGCGCGTTGAACGACCGGCAACCAATGCGGAGGGTTTCCGGGCTCTGTGTGTCGTGACGACCTGGATGTCCGCAATGGTCACCTCACACACGAGCGATTCGATGATGCAGGCGCTGGCGGGCATCCAGCAGCACCCCCAGCAACAGTCTATCAATGTGCGGGAAGCCTTGGGCATGCTGGTGGTGGGCCAGATCGAAAACAACAAAATCCTCCATTTGTTGAACAAGGATGAACTCAAGGGTGTGTTATTCTTGTCAGCTGGATACGAGATATGACACCCACTGGGTCCCGCTTATCAAAAAGCTTTCGAACATCACAGATGTGCTGACCAGGCTTGTAGAACTTCGCAAGCACTTTGCGCGAGCGTTATCGAATTTCATCCCGTTCCTGTCGCAAACTTCGATTCAAATAGCGAACCGGCTGGAGTTGAACCAGAAAGAACATGATCTTCATGACACGACGGTTTCTGGCACTGGTGAAGACGCAAACGAAAATGCGAAGCTCGAAGTTGCTGCGTTGCAGTTGGAGGCAGTCATAGACCTCCCTTTGATTAATACAAAAGCAGGCCTCTATATATTCTTGAACTCTTTGGTAATCTAATCCCTCACTGTCCAAACCACGTGCAGACAACTGACCGAAGCAGGTTGTTGCACGACCCCTTACGGATGACTTCGCCATCACCAATTACCTACACACGCGCTATAAGGTAACACGAGCACGCTTTCAGGAGATTCAGGCTAACTCGATTAGATGGATTCCCAAACAATGGCGACGGATCTCGTAACCGCATCGTTCGACATTCTGGCCAATACCATGTATCGAAACGAATCAAGCCAAACAATCTTCAGTTTGAAGTCATTCCTTGTCAACAAGATACCAGTACTTCTAAGCCAACTCGCCGCTCCGGTGTACGCGATGAACGCTGAGATGTGTATTACTCAAGCCCTAAGCCATGTGGATCCGAACGCCTTCCCATCCTTCTCCCAAGGCTTCGACATCATGGGCAACAACAATCCTCTCTCCGATGTGCGCCAGGACTTCCTGAACGCTTGTGCACTGCACAGTCTTATCCAACCTAGCACTGTTGAGCGATTGCTAGGAGAAACACCCATGCAAGGCCCACCAGAAACAAAGTACGTCAAGCAGGATTTGCTATCCCAATGCAAAGACAATTTTGAGAAGGTCAACATGTATATCGACGAATTGGAGAACTTGGATGGCAATGCGGGGGCCATTGTCGGTGCTATCACAGAGGTATATCCGCTCTTTGAGCACTTGGTCAGCACTAACGCCGTCAGTTCATATCACATCTCTGCGAGACACAGATGACAATGTACCTCAAGACTATATGTAACCTGATTTCCAAGAAGCCGCAAGCTCTGGACGTCATACTGCAATTCACTTCGCCTGTCAGTATTCTACGGCCTCTCTGCCAGTTTTTAGACGAGTGGCGATATGAGGGAGACCAGGGTAAATTTCAAGATAGTCCGAAAAAGGACCATCCGCTGACTCTTGTAGGCGAGTATCAGCCAGTGTATGACGAGTTTGCAGCGATACTAGTCTTGATCATCGCCTTCGTCTATCGATACGATCTCACCCATCATGACTTGGGGATCAATAACGACTCCTTTGTCGCCCAGCTTCTCGAACGTGGCAGCCGCAGTGTACCGCCCCAGGAGCTGACGGAAGAGCAAGGAAAGCATCTGGGGAGTTGGCTCCGAGATCTCTACGACAAGGATAAAGAAGGTCTTAGCAACGAAGTCTTCGCATCATGCCGACCGCAGGATTTCTACCTGATAGTTCCTACACTTTTTAGTCAGACCGTAATGGCTTGTTCCGCAGATGTTCTGTCAATGGACTCGGTAAAGGGAGGCTTGGAATGTAGGTGGCGCCAGCCTGACACAAGTTTATGCATGCACTGATTGCTTTTTCAGATCTCCACGAGACCTTTCTACTGCCTGCCCTTGTTGGGGGGCTTACATGGATGGCATTACATGCTTTGATGCCTGGGCACCAAGACCTAGACGTTCTCATGCAGATATTTGCCAAGCTCGTTCGATCTGCCCCCACGTCGGGTGATGCACAGGCCATGCACTCCACCATCTTGTGTGCCGTCTCTGGACGGCTCGAGAAGTGCTTCCGCACCCTGAAGCGGCGCCACCCGAACCGCACGGATATAGAGCCGCTTCTGCAAGCTATTAAGGGGAATTTGTATTACGAGCGCTCAGTATACTCGTCTACGGGCGAATTGGAGCAGTGGACGAGTGCAACGAACAACACCCTCCATACTTCTCTGCGGCATACCGTACAACAGCTCACTCAATGGGCTTGTTCAGCTGGCCTCCAGCCCAACCCGCCGAGTTATACACATCGCCAGATATATACATCTATCAAGCTCATCGGAGCATCGAAAACCCTTCGAGCGATCATCGATGAGATCAAAGCCCAGACTGATGCTGGAAACGGAGCTGCAGCCCTCGATATTGGCGTATCCATCATCTGCGCACCCACAATCGACAATAGCGCCTTATCCGTAGACTGGGTAGGCAGTGCCATCCCTGCGCCCACGCCACCACGGACACGGATGAACCTGCGCGAAGCCCTCAAATTCGAATCCGACCATGCAGCCGCAATCATTTCATCCGACCCCCTTGCGGCGGAAACAATCGTTCGTCTCCACCGACGCGTAGAGTCGCATCTTTCCACCATTTCCCAAGCCTCGGGTCTTCCCAATGCCAATGTCGACCTATCTGCCGTAAATCTCCAAACGCAGTCCCTCTCCACCGATCTCGACAAAGCGATGAATGATGCTGCTGCAGCAGACGCCATCGCCGCCGCTACCGGTGATATGTCTGCCATAGACGGGATGGATATCGACTTGAATAAGCAGGCGCTACAGCGAACGATGGATGACTTGGATCTTTCAGCCGCCGGTATGGATCTAAGCGCGATTGGGGTTGGACAAGGTGGTATAGGCGGTGATATGCAGATGGGAGACTTGCCGGGGTTGAATCTGGACATGGGTGACATGGGTGACATGGGTGACATGGGCATGGGCGTTGGTGACGGTGACGACTGGGGCTTGGACTTTTCCGACATGTAGTATGTGGATGCCCTGGGTTACGTGCATCTTCGTCACCCTTGAGTGGTAGGAGGGAGCCTGTTGTACATTACTAGCATCATCAATTCTACCAACACGCAAATATCGGTTTGATGATTTCAAGCCTATGGAGGTGAGGAACTGTTGAATCATACTTTTGTTCCTGCACCGCCGATAACCGGAGATAACCCCGCTGTCCCAGAAGAGCAATCGTAAACTAAACAAGCGGCGGAGTGTCCGATCGTTCGGAGGCTTGTACCTTGCCACGACTCACCACAATACTCTATGAAGCATTCCCGTGTCTGAATCTGTCACTTACAGCGGTACATCATCGTGAAATCCAAACAGGATGCCGTACGCTCTCAAAGGCCGCAATGTCCTCGTGACGGGGGGTTCAGCGTAAGCAGCCTCATGACTCTTTTGACCCCCGCTACCCTCTCCACATCTCCCATCTCATCCATTGTGATCTATTTCCAGAGCGAAAGAAAGAATTACTGATTGTACGAGCATAGCGGTCTCGGCGCCCTCCTCAGCACCACCTTCGCATCACAGGGCTGCAACATAGCAATCAATTACTTCAACCGCCTCGAGCCGGCGCAGAAGATACAGCAAGAGTGTGAGAAACATGGCGTCAAAGCTGTGGTTATCAAGGCCGTGAGTTGTCGTCCCCTGCATCTCCCCTTCCTCTGTGTCTCTGCAGCATGAAGGAAGGAAGGAAGGAAGGGAGCTGAGTTGAGAACGACGATTGGGCAGATGCTGACCTGATGCAATGATAGGATATGACCAATACGGATGAATGCGCTCGTGCTGTTGAAGAGACGATCAAGGGACTGGGCGGCATTGATATTGTGCTTTCCAACTCGGTACGAATACCCATTCCATGCAGACAGCAATTCGTCCCATTTTGAAGCTGACACCAAGGCATAGGGCTGGACACGCTTCTCCACCTTTGGCGATCTGGACGCCATGAGCTACGAAGAATGGGACAAGGTCGGTTGCTCGCTCCCTTTCCCTTTCAGTTGCCCTCCCCAGCTGACACGTCAAACAGTGCTGGTCCGCCAACGTCAAGGTCCCGCATGCCCTCCTCAAAGCCGCAAAACCCACCTTCGACGCCAACCCAGACGGCGGCGTCCTCATCACCTCTGGATCCGTCGCTGCCATCTCTCAAGGCGGCTCATCGATGCCGTACGCCGTGACCAAAGCGGCGCAGTTCCAACTCGTAAAGTGCTTGGCTGCGACGCAGGGCCCCAAGATCAGGGTGAATACCGTGTTGCCAGGGCTATTGCTTACCGAATGGGTGATTCGATTCCATCCTTGGGTTCTGTTTTGAATGTGGCTAACGAGATGGTCTAGGGTCGCAACTACACGGAAGAGATGATCGATGCGATCAGAGATCGGGCGGTGCTGAAGCATGAGACGTATCTTGATGACTGTGCTGATGCGTTTGTCACTCTTGCGAAGAACACGAGCATGACGGGGATGCGAATCCAGGTCGATGCTGGGCTCAACATCCAGAGTGGCTAGGATTCTAATAATGAGGACGTGAGGTGAAGGCGGGTATACAGCCTTCAGTCCTCCTCGACATTATCCGTATCGTCCAGCGCCTTGATCACCTCTTCCATCTCCGCCGGACTTGTGATACCCCAAACACCCCCTCCCTTCACAGCACCTTTCATGCCCACCTCCTTGCCCACAAGATTTCTCCCCACTTTGCCGGGCCCAATACCCACATACCTCTTGACCTTCTCCTCCTCGTGCAGATACTTGATTGACCGCCACCACTGCACCGTCTCCACACAGCTCCTCGCCAACAAATCCTTCAGCTGCCCTTTGCTCTCAAACGGCCTACCCGAGACGTTCGAAATGCACGGCATAATACCGGGCCACGTGACAAGATCCGAGCCATCCTTCCTCTCTTTGTACAGGATCCTCTTCATCGTCTCCTGCGCGGGGACCATGATGGGACTGTGAAATGGGGAGTCGCTCTTCAGCCTCACACTGCGCGGGTCATGGCCTCCAAATTGACGCAGGTTCGTCATCAGCGTGTTGATCCTCTCGATGCTGCCGCTCAGCACAATCTGGTTCTTGCTGTTGATGTTCGCGATCAGGACTTGCTGGACCGCGGGGATGTGATCGGCCGAATCGGATTTTGAGCCTTGCGACGACAGGCCCAGGAACTCGTGGACGTCGGCGATGAGGGACTTCATGTGTGTCTCCGACTCGCATACCAAGGCCACCATGCCAAACTCCCCGCCCTCGGCCTCCACAGCTTCCCGGCTGCACAGCGACATGACCTCGGCGCGCTTCCTGACCAGGCGCAACGCGTCGCCGAACGTGAGGTATCCGCCCGCTACCAGAGCGGCAAACTCGCCGAGAGAGTGCCCGAGTGTCACGTCGACGCGTTCGGCGAGGCTGAAGTTGAATTCCTGTTCGAGGATGCGCAGGATGAGGTACGAGGTGGCCATTATGGCGGGTTGCGAGTTCTCCGTCAGCGTCAGCTGGGCATTGGTGCCGGATTCGATGATGCGCGTCAGGGGGAGGTTGAGGGTCGCATCGATCTCTTCGAGGAGCGGCTTCGCGGTGCGTGGGAAGGCTTCGAGCCAGGGTGTTGCCATGCCGACTCTTTGGACGCCCTGGCCTGTGCAGGATACGGGGTTAGTATAGGAGAGTATAGGAGAGCTTAGGAGAGCTCAGGATGCAGCGCAATTGGAGCCTGCGAGGCGGGCATGAAGCGTACCGGGGAAGAAGATGGCCGTCTTGGGTCTCTTCGCATGTGCTTGGGCAGTACTCATCCATCGTCGGCCTCCACATCGGGAGCACTGCGGGAAGGTTGCTGGGGCGAAGTGACCGGACACGGCGAGCCGCTTTGCTGGGGCCAAGTGATTGGGCATGGTGAGTACGGAGGGGATTGAGGCTACGAGAAACTGGATGGCATCGTTATTTCTTTCGAGCCGAAAACTGATCCGCGGGGGATGCGGAGATGGATGCGGAGATGGATGCGGGATGTGGGGAGTATCATCAGCCCTCGCGTCCCATGCTGGGTTGGCACGAGCCGGCCCATGTCCGACACCGTCATAGTCACGTGATTCAACGTCCTGCCATCATCATCTCATCCTCCTGTGGGTCGCGCGACATTGGCAGCCAACTAAGCAAGATGACTTCGGCAACTTCCAGAAAGGAAAACAACTCACGCCCAAAAACATGCCACATCCTCCTCAGACGTCACATCATCGACCCTGCTTTTCTCCAACACCCCCCGTTTGCGATCTGCAGCTCCTGCCCCTGCCATTGGACGGAGCGACGTCGTAACCGTGACGCCACACACTGTTAGCCACAGGTGGATTCGATATGCGGCGTCCCGCACCCATTACATCATATGGATGGACTTGCTTATGGGTCGAGGCTCGCTCTGCTATATTTTGCTGCAATTGAGTTTACTTTTCCCAATTTGCACACACAATATTCCGAGTTGAAAACATGGATGATCCGCAACAGCAAGTACGACCAGGAGGGCGAAAGCTCACGAAAAGGAGGCAGGTGGGCTCTTCACCTAGCCGAGAAAGAAGTCAGTCTGGGAACCGGTATTCCCAGCAGGACACCCCAGCACCAGCTGTCCCACCCATCGATACAAATCAGGTTACCCCAACTTCTTCGACTGCAGCTGGCACCGCTGTTACTCCTGACAAGGATAAGAAATCAAAATGGCGACTATCAAACCCTTTTCACTCCAAAGACAAAGACAGACAAAAGACCGCTTCAGTGGGAGACTCGGCGTACTTTAGCGAGAATGTTGAAAGTACAAAGTCTGAAGCCAACACCAGCGGTAATCCAAGCTACTCGGGATCGGATAGGCGCAATTCGAATGGCGAGCAGCTGCGTCAGCAGACGTCTGGGGCCAATCTCCATCTACCTACCACCAACATCACGCCTCCAACTCCGCCCGCACAGCCTGTGCAGCCCCCAACTACAAGCAACGAGCCTATGCCTTGGGTCTCGCACAACCCCAGTCAAGAAAATCTACAAAAGGAGACACATGAAGACCAAAGGACAGGCAATATCGTCACCACGACCACGACCACTACAACCACTACAACCACCACGACAGGGCCTGGGGGCTCTACAACCGTTGAGCAGCCTAAGCCTACAGAAGGAAATGCTTCACCTCGACCAAGTACAACAACATCTGGTCCAAGTCCACCATCGCCCGTTGCTCCCCAACCAGCCCCAGGGCCTGGCGCCGCCCAAGACATACCGCAGTCAAGCTCGCCGCCCATTCCAGATAAAAGCAACATAAGAAACAGGGTAGAGTTGAGTGCCGTATCTCCGGGCATTGAGCCATCGAATCCATTTACCGCAGCTCCAGTCAGCCCTCCGAGTCCGACAAATGCATCGCGACCGAACTTTTCGTATCCTGCACGAGCGCCTCCGGCAGGAGTTCCGCGTCAAGTACCGCAGCAGCATCTCCAACCGCAGCAGCATTTCCAGCCACAGCAGCATTTCCAACCACAGCAGTATTCCCAACCACAACAGGCGCAGGCGCATCTTCCACCGCAGCAGCCGGGAGGGCATCTACAGCAACACCAAACCCATCATCAAGTTGGATATGGGAGACTGAGTCACCCTCCTTCGCTTGTACCGGGACAAAAGCCGCAGCCGCTTCAGCAGAAATCTACTCTTTCAAATCTAAAGACTGCGTACGCAGGTATCCACGTAAGCGCCTGCATCTTCATTCATCATGACAGTAACTGACCTTTCCATTTAGGGTGCGGGAGAAGCCCTTCGCGGTACTCTCAACAACACTGTCGACAGGCGCTTCACCAACCCAAATTCTGCCGTACATGCAAAGAACCAAGCTGCTATTGATGCCGGATATTCCGAAGTCGAAACAGGCCATCTTTCTCACCATCAACGTCCGAGTGCGAATCCTCTCACTTCCAGCACTCCTATTCACGCGGATCCTCTCGCTTCCAATACTTCGCACCACGCAACGGCCTACTATGGCGGACCACCAGTCCCTTCAACGCAGTCCGAAGAGAAGAGTGGCAGCAAGATGTCTAGCTTCATGAAGAAAATGAAGGAAGGCCCGATGGCTTCGGACAAGACAGAAGGGAGGAAGGACGGTTTAAAGGTTGTCAATGAGTAATTTGGTCTGAACTTGTTGGTTGGTGTTGTTCAAAAATGCACTATGATACACGACATAGGCGCTGAGGTACAGGAGTAACGTTAATGTCATTCGGGAACCACCGTTTCACTGTATGTAAGAGAGACGCTGAAGACCTACGCGACTCAGCACACATCTTCCAACCATCTATACACATCACCACGTACGTGTACCAAGTAAATCATCATCTCTTCCATCGTCGGTTCTTTCTTTCCGATCTACTAGCATCCGATTCACATCTTAACCTTTAAACTAGCACCAATCTTGTTGGCCCGCAACAAGCTCTGCGCCACAACCACGCCTGGCCACGCCCATCCACAACGGCTTTACACCATTGTTGACGCCATTATGCAGCTCTTCTTGGCATCTCAATGCCAAAAACGTCCGGCGATTCGACGCCTCTCGTCTAAACCGTCCCCACATTGCATCGCAGAGCACCCCAGCATGCTCCACCGGCATGAACGTTTGCTAATGCTGTCCTCTTCATTGGCGGCATGGCATCCGTGTTTCTGTGTTGTCGAATGGGTACGCGTGTATGATCCAACGCACAGACCACCACACAGGTCCCTTGCAACATTCGAGCTTGACGGCGAAACGCCGGCAAGACACGCAAGTCCTTGGGCCATGCACCTGTTTAATCTATTTCAGAGCTATTATGGGAACATCTCTTATAAATACACTGTTATGATTGGGAGGGAGACGCGCGCATGGTATGCCTAGAACACGTTGACGTACCCTACGCAAGGCTGTGAAACGAAACTGCCGCTAGAAGGGCAGAGAAGGGACATGTTTGTATGGAGAAAGGGGGAGGCATAGCCTTGTAGGGCTAGGAAAATGGAAGAGCACTCTGCCTTGTCGGTGGAGACAATGGTTCGTGTGGCGGCTGTTTGCGCGTACGCAGATGCCGCTTGGTGGTGACGAAGGATAAGAGATTTGCAGCCCTTGGGATGCACATTTGTATATAAGGACTAGGAGATGGCAACCATGGACGGACACCACGACCATCAGGCTCATTCATCTTTGTTTCTCAACACTTTCCCCCCCAAGATGAAGGCTTCAATCGTTTCCGCCCTCCTCGGTGCCACCATGCTCGCGGAGGCTCACCCGGGCCATAGCCGTGCTGAGATGGAGAAGGAGATCCAAGAGCGCAGCTCTTACATGAGCACCCACAAGCGCTCGCTTGCTCACTGCGCCGACAAGCTCAAGGCACGTGGGAACGATGCCATTCTGCAAGCGCGTCGTAGCGCTATGGTCGAGGGTCTCCGCAAGAAGAGGTCTATCAGCCAAGGTGAGTCCTTTTACCTGGTCTGAAATAAAAGCAGTTCACTCACCAATTCCACAGAGAAACCCTACCTCCAGGCCCGTGATCTTGACAGCATCCTCGCTACAAGCCACGAGAGCAACTTGACCGATGTCACTCCCAATACCGACGCCGCCACTCTCTTTGCCGGCATGAACAGCTGCGTCCTCTCTCCCAAGGTGACCCCGGGCCCATACTATGTCCAAGGCGAGCTTATCCGCCAGAACATGACCGAGGGTCAGCAGGGCGTGGACTTGACGATGGATATTCAGATTATTGATGTCAACACCTGCGAGCCGGTTCCTGAAGTTTACCTCGAGGCCTGGCACTGCAATTCCACGGGGGTTTATTCCGGCATTGCTGCCAGGGGTAACGGTGATAGTTCTGATACCACCAACTTGGACAAGACATTCCTGCGCGGGATCCAGAAGTCCAACGAGGACGGCGTTGTTACTTTCGACACCCTGTTCCCAGGTCACTACACTTCCCGCGCTACCCACATCCACGTCATGACCCATATCAACACCACGCTCAACACCAATAACACGCTCTCCTCCGCCGGAACCGTCACACACATCGGACAATTGTTCTTCGACCAGGATCTGATCTCGCTCGTCGAGGCTACTGATGTCTACAACACCAACACCCAGGAAGTCACCAAGAACGCCGACGACTCCATCCTTGCTGAGGAGGCCAATGATGTTGACCCGCTCATGGAGTACGTCCTTCTCGGCGACGACGTCACTGATGGTATCTTTGCCTGGATTGCCTTCGGCATGGATACTAGCTCCAACTACACCGTCTCGCCTGCTGGTTACTACTACGAGTCGGGCGGTGTTGCGAACGAGAACTCCGAGGACGGTGGTGACGACGGTGCCCCTCCTTCCGGTACTGCCCCTGCTGGTGTTGCCCCTACCAGTACCGCTTCTTCTTAGAGGCAGCATCGAGACATCGGCTATGAACAATGTACGAAAGGAGACGAGGACAAGAGGGTGGGCATAGAGCGCGGCGTTTTTGGTTTCTGAACTCACTTCAGCCGTTCGTTCTGGGAAGGATTTCGGCTACGGGTCTCTTTCTTCTTTGTATATACCATTGAGCGTTACGTTACATTTCATTTCCATGGGTTTCTGGTCAAAATGCTCTCCTTCGCCTCTGCTTGACGTGACAGTCTCCTTCTCCAGCCCTTTCAGCCCCTCAAGCAGCGCCCCAAAGGATGTTGCCCTTTCCTTCGCCCTCTTCCGCTGATCCTCGCCGTCGTCTTTCTCCGGTGTCTGCGGCTTCTCCTCCTCGAAGTCAGCAGTCATTTCCAACTCTTCCTTCTTTAGCGTCGCCCGTGCTTCCTCGAAGCCCCCAATATCCCGCACACGATGATAACCCAACCCTCTCAGTGTCTGCAGCGCAATATTTGACCGCCTTCCTGACCGGCAGTAAAGTGTAATGTCGTCATCCTTGTCGACGAAGACGCCATGTGCTAGATATACGTCTGGAAGCTGGTCGATCAGCGTGTACTCGATGTTCACCGCTGGGCGGAGGTCGTTGCCAAGTGCGCCGGTCGCGAATTTGTTATGTTCATAAATCGGCGGATCTCTTGGCGTCGGTAGAAAAATCGTCGTTTTCTCCGGCCTCACCAAAATCAGTATGAGAACGGTGAATTATACGATTCTACGCGCGACAATCACCTACAACACGCATTAGTACTGTACGTACTACTGAGGAAGCCTTCCTCAGCCCCCATGAGGCTATTGCTGTACGCGGATAATGTATACTAACGCGTTTTCTGGTGTTGTAGCTAGCCATGTACCGCGCAATTGGAGTCTCCGTGTACCACCCACGTGAGCCATCGCCTGACAGAGGTCCTCTGTATACTAATCGAGGCCTCTCTACTCGTACACGCCTTAATATACACTGGTTTCTTGAGCTAGGCTGGTATCCTAGAGCAATCGCTGCCCGCGAGTTGTGTAGTCGTACAGCGGTAGATAATGTAGCCGCCAACCTTCAAGGGTTCTAGTGTCTACGTCGGCTGGTGTAGGGCCAGCTCGGGGCACCGTGTAAGATTAAGCGCGATGACGGGGAGGCGTTATTTGAAGAGCTTATTTGATTAGGATGGCTATACCAAGATGAGATCGTTGGCTGGCTAGTAGTAGAGCGTAGTGTATTTGTTTCAAGACCTACTGTTAGCTGGTATCTGAAAAAGATGCAGTGGAATCGCTGTACATTGAGGCCCTTTTCAATCGCCTGTAACGACGAGCTCCGTGAGAGCTATTACAAGTATATGTTGTAATACGTACGTGAGTAATTGGTGTTTATTAATGAGTTAATCTTTAATGAAAAGAGTGGATGGAGATACTACGCGTACGGGCCGGTTGGTGACGAGAGTCATTACGCACAGGATATACGGCGTGGCACAACGTGGGCTATCCTACTAGCTTATACTGTCGACGGAGGCTACTTGCCTTGTACTGGCTTTAAGGAGGGTTACTATAATTATAAGGAGTTTATCGGTTGGATCTAGACGTAGCTTCTGCCGACGCTTCGTCAGATGTATAGTAATTAGATCATGGTAGTGGTACTCGACAACGTCTCTATACATACTAACGACGAGATTAAGTAGGTGATCCAAGAGGCAGGCTATCTCGTACAGTACCTGCCGCTGTACTCTCCTGACTTCAACCCTATTGAGCTTACTTTTGCTGTGTTGAAGGCGTGGATCCGTTGTAACTACGTGTATGTCTGACGTTGCTTTGGGCCAGGCTAGTTTGGAGACTTCCTTCGTACGGCTGTAAGAGAAAGTAGATGTGATTGGTTTGCTGTAAAGCACTTTAAGCACGCAGCTGGTGGTTTATATATTGAGTAAGAGACACTAGATAGGGTGAGGAGAGAGCTACGGGAGTCTATATTTCAATGGGACGATAGCGACGACAATGACAATAACAATGAGTAGTTAACCTATTACTAGAGCTGTAAGGCTACTAGCAGCGTGAAAGGGCACTTTAAACCTGCGTAGATCCTTTGCAAAGTAATATACTATCCTATCCTTTAACTTAAACTCTCTCACGGCAATATTACGTAGATCCCTAGTAGGATTAGCCATCTCACGAAGATCCTCAATTGTCTATTACTAGTTAAGAGTGACATCTCTTACCCTAATGTACTCGTCCCTATTATCCTCATCTTGCTGCTGGTTGACAATCCAACTGAAAAACTCTTTCACAACACTACGATCGTCCTCATGGCCTCTCCCGGTTATAGGACTTGACGACAGGTTGCCCTGAGGAGCGCCCTTGTAGGCTGGTGCTAGTGCTGGTGCTGGTGCTTGGTAAGGATGCGTGTATAGTATTAGGACGTATGGTATCAGAGTGTATATCGCCTGTAGTAGCGGTATCTGCGGGGGCAAATGTATGAGCTGATGATGTAGGTCTACTTGGTGCCTCATCTCTACCCTACGCTCTTTGTTATCTATCTGAGTATCTACTACCTTCTATAGCTGAGCCTAGAGTTGAGATCTCTCTACCTCTCTCTTTAAGCGCTTTAACTCGTTGCTGGATCTGGAGCTACCTCGTCAGCGCTTTGTGTGTTGGTTAACGCGTAACTTATTGCCTGTTTGAGTCCTCTATATTTCTACTATCTCTGGAGGCGGTTGCGTAACGCTGACGCCTGTCGTACCCTCTAGTATTTGATTACTCTAAACTGAAGAGTTATAAGGACGGATCTCAAAGTACTCGCTTGTCAACCGGTTAACCCAGCACCACTTACCACGGTTGTCACAGAGCGGCTCATGACAAACCCAGTGGTCGTGGATTTGGGATACACTCTCTGCGTGGGAGAAGATCCTCGTCGCTGCGTCTACCTGCTTCTACTCCTTCAACAACCTATCCGTATACGTATTTCTACCTGTTGTCGTTGTCGCATTGCTTGGTGTTGGTGGATTGGATGACTCATTGGTATGACGCCTACGAGCGAAGGCCTTCTCTTTGGTAGGTGCCTCTACCCTTGCCTCTAGCTTAATCTCTACTTTATCGCATGTCTTGTAGAGTCTAACCTGGGCATCAATAGTCGACGTAAGATGATCTCCAGCGTCGAGGCTAAGATCCTCTAGCGACAATGACCTCTAGGAGCCCTTAGGTTATACTCTGTATATGACAGTATAGCCGAGCACGCGATAGTCTCTGCTATCTAAATCTACTAGTAGGCTCTTTAGCATAGCTGTTACGACGCTATCTATCTCCCACATGAGAAATAACGCCCGCTCGCTTACGCTACTCTCACGGACTACAATAGTCTTACCAACGCGTAGAGAGTACTCTATATCCATCAGATAGTCAGGCTCACCGACAGGTGACGATAGCAGCAGAGGTAATGATAGTAGCAGAGGCGTTGACGGTAATATAACTACGTTTATATCCTCTACTCTATCCTCTACCCCCTCCTCCTCCTCTTGTATATTTCTTAGTGTCACGGGCTGTTGCGACTTAGCTGACTTTGTAGCCTTCTTTCAGACAGGCGTAGACGGCTTTGACGGCTTCGATGGCTTTAATGGCTTTAACGGCTTTAATAGTTTCAATAGCTTCGACGGCTTTGAGTATTAAACTCGCGGCGGGTTAGTAGGCGTCATCCTTAACCTTAAAATAGGTATAGCTAGGTTGTCTATTACTACTACAGCTACAGGGCTATCCCAAGTAACTCAACAAGACTCACGCGGCTAGGGTGGGTGACAAGAACTCTAGTAGCGCGTATAAGGGCCAGGTAGTAACATAACATAGCTACAACACTAGAAAACGCGTTAGTATACGTTATCCGCGTACAGCAATAGCCTCAATAGCCTTATAGGGGGGCTGAGGAAGGCTTCCTCGGTAGTACGTACAGTACTAATGCGTGTTGTAGGTAATTGTCGCACGTAGAATCGTATAATTCACCGTTCTCATACTGATTTTGGTGAGGCCGGAGAAAACGACGATTTTTCTACCGACGCCAAGAGATCCGCCGATTTATGAACATAACAAATTAGCCGGAACAGCACCGCAAATGCAAACGTCTCATGTACCGTCAACATTCGCAACGCACAATTGGAGTGGTGGTACGCAGCAACCTACATGCAAATCATTGGGACCTTGACCTCCAAAGCCCCGAACTTCACCAACGATGGACGATATCTCACCCTGGTCCCGGCTACAACAACCTTCGACGTCTCATCTGCCATCTCCAATGAGATTGCCTACACCGAAACATCGACTTACGATTCCAACTTGGACATCTTCTGGACCGTCTATGACCAATATCCGATAACACCTACAGCAGCAGCTACCTCCATCGTCACTCGACATTCGGCCACTCCGTTGCCATCGGGCAACATTATCCCCGCAAATGACTACCTATCGTACATGGTAGCTTCCAGCAGTCGTTCATCTGCATCGGTTACCTTCGCTGGCGTCGCGAACGCTACTTCTACGATAACTTCTGCTGTCCCATTTATCTACATGACCGCATACGAAGTGGAGTCTTCTGTCAATGGGACTACCTCAACCAAAACAATCAATCTAGATCAACCATCTGCTTTCGAGTACGCGCTAGAAGGCGTTGAGAGCTCCACATCGGCAACAGGCACAGTTCCAGGAACTCTCATTCGGGACCTCCCGCAATCTTTGTGCGCACCTGGAGTCATCTACGCAACGGTAATTGTTCTGGTTGTATTGGATCTGTCCTATCTACATATTCCTGCCTTCAATCCGTTTATTGTTCATGTGGAGAGCACCGCTCTCGGCTTCGAGTCCGATTTACCGGCCAATGTGCAAGCCACATCAACAGTTGCACCATTCGTCGTACCGTCGGATTTTCCAAGCTCGGGAAAGGCTCGAAACCAAGGCGGAGGAGGGGCTACGACTGCCGCTAGAAACCAACCCGGGGTCAATCAACCTGCGCAAGGATCGACCGCCGTACCCGGTGGACCAAACGCAGGAGAAAACCCACCGAGTGCCGAGCCACCTACTTCGGTCGTCGCTCCGATACAACATCTCGAGCCGCCGATCCTTACGATAGGTTCTTCTACCTTCACGGCTAATGCTGCAACTCAGTTCTTCCTCGGTCCCGGACAGACTCTGACGCCGGGAGGAGCTGCAACCGTCGATGGTACTGTAGTCAGTTTGGCTCCTTCGGCCTCCTTCGTTGTCATTGAGGGATTGACTCAAGCTGTACCGGCCGCATCACCTGCTCAACCAACAGCTCGGCCAGAAATCGTTGTGGCAGGTTCGACCATCAAAGCCATAACAGGAAGTCCTACTAATATGCACGGAAATTCACCGAGTGACGGCAATGCAAAATTGGGCCTTGAATTTGTCATCTCGGGTCTAACTCTGGTACCTGGACAGGCCATTACCGTGGATGGCACCGTTATATCCCTTCCTGGATCAGGCGCATCCATAGTTATCAATGGTGCGACATCAACATTTCCAGCTCCTGCCGCAGCCCAAATCATTCCACAGCATATGGTCACAACTCCCCCGCCCTTGACTGTTGGTGGTGAAACCTACACTGTTATCTCTGGAGCAGGAACCTCGTACATGATAGGCGGTCAAACCCTTACACCCGGCGGCCAGCTTGTCGTCTCAGGGACCACGGTTTCCCTTGCGTCTGACGCAACAGCGCTAATCGTAAACGGTGTAACGGCAACTCTTTCCTCCCAACCAACCATCACAAATCCACCCCTCCTGACTATCGGTTCGCAAACATACACCGCTGTGTCCGGGACCACATTCGTCATCCGAGGCCAAACGTTGATCCCAGGTGGAACCATCACGGTCGGTGGGACGACAACCATTCTACAGCCCGGTGCCACGCAGTTAGTGTATGGAAGTAACGGGAGGAGTACCACGATGGCACTGTTTCCGGCCACGACAACGAAGAGGGGAAGTGTGACAAGCGCCACGGCCGGTGCGGGGGCGAGTCCTACGGGACTAAACGGGAATGTGATTGCTACCACCAGTACGAGGACAGGGGCTGGGAATAATGTTGGAGTAAGTGTGATGGGGACGTGGATGGGGTTGCTCGCGATTGCTGTTGTCGGAGTGTAGGAAGTACCGTGGTGATGATGATGACGAGGACTGCCATGGCAGGGGGGTTAATTACTTTTGTGTAGACTGCATCAGTATCGGTTTAATGATTTTATGACCTGAGGGCTTGAGAACAAGAACCAACATCTGAAAAAGGGCAAACATTTAAGAAGAGTCGTAGGATGTACATATATGTAATACCAAAGGGATCCAGAGTATCAACAGTGTCCTCCCTACATGTACGAACTCAACTAACCCCAACGAGCGAGTGAAACCATCGCAACCCAGCCATCCCATCCCATCCAAAACATCATCCCCATCCATCCCTCATCATCCCAACCCCCATCTAATCCGTAGGATCGTAATTAGCAGCCGCCTTCACCGTCTTACTCGTCTTCGAATTGATACCAACGGTAGCCCACCCAAAGACACCCTCCGCCACAGTGCTCCCCAGCAAAACGTAGTTGAGAACCGGATCCGAGGTCGCGGCCTCTTGGGCCAGGATACCGTCTTGAGCGTTGGTCGTCAGCGTCTGCTTGTTCCCCGAGTAGGGGGCCACCTTTTCGACGGACGTGATGAGCGACTGGTCGAAGAAGAGTTGGCCGACGTGCGAGATGGTGCCGCCGCTGATGATCGTGCCGTACGATTTTGTCACGTTTTGGACGTTGTGGTGGGCGAGGACTGCGGGGGGATGTCAGCGGGGGGGGATGGAGGGGTGGCGAGAGCGCAAGTTGGAGTGTCTTACTGTGGATGTGCGATGTTCGACCTGTGTAGTGACCTGGGAAAAGCCCGACGAATTGCACAGTCCCATCGGCGTCGCTGTATTGGATACCGCGCAGAGCGGGGTTGTCGAGGTTGGTCCTGTCGTTGGAGTTTCCGTTGCCGGCGGCGTTGACGCCTCCGTAGATGCCCTGGGAGCCGTGGTTGGAAATGCGTGCTCTTTGTGGATCCCTGGGGGCGGGGTTAGGGTGCTTACCGTGGAGTTGGCATACCAGGCTTCGAGGGCTACGTTGGAGATGGGCTGGCAGGTGTTGGTGTCGATGAGCTGGACGTCGAAGGTCAGGGGGACGCCCTGCTGGCCTTGAGTGATGTCCTTGCGGACTAATTCGCCAGTGACGTCTGAAGACGGGGTTGTCAGTACACAGGGTTCAAAATCATCTTCATCATCTGCCGTGTGTGTCGACCAACGAAACGCACTCACAGTAAGGACCCTCGGTGACTTCCGGCTGCAGAATGCACGAATTGTTCGATCCGAAAATGTCGGCCGCAGAGCTACTTGGCGTAACCTTCTTGCTTGACAGATGGTTCTTGTTCAGAACATCAGTCAGGCTACGGCGCTTGAGACTGTATTTGTCTTGAAGCTGGCGAAATTGCTCCATGCGGCGCTCAATCATGAGTCCGTCGCGGGCCTTGATCTCAGCGGCACATGGAGCCAAGTTCTGGTAATCAGGGCTTCGACGATAGGCAGCGCGCTCAGCGGCTTCAGCGGTAACATCGTGGCCTGGGTGAGCAAAGATGGGAACAGTCGTGAGGGCGGAGACGAGGAGGGCGGTGAATTGGACCATGATTTGCTTGAGTAGACCGGTATGGAAACGGGAATACAATGAAGGTGGATAGGTATTTGAAACTTGGACGAAAACTCTGACATCTTTATACTCATCGCTACCTGGATTCTTCCCACGGCCAAGCAGGTCATTGCCATGTCGTCAACAGCAACACCTCTCCAGCCATATTGCCCTCCTCCCCCAACCTACCTCAAGACGACAATACCTCCGACGCAAAACCAAATCCCCACCCCCCGCCAAGATCCCTTCATCTATCTCCAAAGTAGATGTCGCCATCTAATGCCCGTTCGGTAGGCTCCGATTCCTGGGCCTACATGCTCCGCAGCGAACGTCAACGCGTACACATGTACACCCGGCCATTCATAGTCCAACTAGCGAATCACACAACCGCCAATTCCTGTCTACCAAGCTGCATAGTCACAAACGCGAGGGGACCGCCTTCCTGCTCAAGAAATCTTCCGTTTTGCATAGGCCCCTGCGAGCTGCATTGGTGTGGCCAATCAGAGCGGAGGCGTCGTAAGCTATTTGAACTTGAGGATTTCTAATTCGATGGCGCACTCGTACGGGGACTATGTAGTAGGTGTTGTAGAGTGCAGTCCCGTGCGCTATCGTGTTGGAGTTGGTACAGAGCGTCTATACCAGGCTACAAAGGTCCAGGTATAATGGCCTTGGCGTGACTGCATCGAAAGGCATGATAGGCAGGTGAAACAAAGAACCTGAGAGAGGAGATTGTTGTTGGAATGGAGGCATATCTTGATTAGGATGACGTGGTTGTGCAGGAAGTAAATGGAAATGGCACGTGACCAGTCTACCGGATCGTGAGTGAGCTGGTCTCCCATCTACGGAATCATGGCAGTAAAAAAACATCTACAGATCAAGTTAAACACGGACAATGTATCGATACCGATATTCGGGGGTTGAGAACTGTCTGGTGAAATCCCATCGAATCAGAAAAGACGCAGGACCCAGATTATGTGAAGGAGAAAAGAATCGTTATCATGAGAATCGGATGACTATATGCGGTGGTTTTAGCTTTAAGTAGTATAACCGGTTCATGGCTCATATAGTCTTGTTTGGTCGCAAGCCAGTCATTATTTCTAAAGGCCCAGGGCTCATAGCCTTCCATCATTTCGTCCAGTTTACGGTGTTATTCTGTGACAATCGTACAGAACAAGCACTACACATTACATATGGGAATTGGAATAGCACTGCGAACTCGTGAGTTACATAGCCGACATTCATCTTCTTGATATAAGACCCGCAGCGAAGCTGACAACTACTCAGGTGAACGGTTGAAAAATCCCCTCAGGCAATAGCTCGGAGCTCAGATACTGTTACTAAAGGCTTCTACTATAAAAGAGTCATCGTGTAGCCAGGAGCTTGTAGATGACAATGTAAAAACGAGGTCAAAACTCCGGTCACGCATTTCACAATTCGAAAGTTCGCAAGTGCTCACATTCGCTTTGAAAGGTTGTCGATGCTCCAAAAGAAAACTCCCCTCCGAAAACTCTCAGTCATTTCAAACTAGTATTCATAGATACAAAGAGGTCCTAAGTACACAAGGTTGGGTGTCAAATCCGATTGTATCCACAACTTTTCACGTGATGACCTGAATATGGGTCATAGTATGATACATTATCATCACTCTTCGAGATTTTTACAGTCACAATTATTTGACTCTACATCTTCCAACTCTACAATATACGACTAATCCTCGAGTATAAATAGGCGCATATGTCAAGTTCCTTTACTCTTACACAACCAGAACAATTTCACGGACACTTGCACAGAACACATCGAGATCGACTTGACGCATTATCCAAGGAATCACCCCTGAGAACTATACAAGCAAGTGCGTAAGTAAAGGTGGGCTGACAGGAGATGGAAATTGCCGGTGTGCATACTGCTGCTGTGGATGTACTGACCTGAACGAATAGAACAACCCAAATATCGAACGCTCAAGCGTGGCAATATTATCCTAGAAATGGCAAAAGACCTACTTGAACCCAAGGAGGTGTTCCACACTACCCTCGTAGCTATCCTACACGACTTGCCAGAGGAACCCATCACAATAAAGCCGGGCAGCGGGACCCAAGAAATCGGCTCGTTGAAGCATGCAGACGTCGTAGGGCAAGGTTCGCTCCCAGGGGGCATGAAGCTCTCGGTCGATTACCTCGGCTTCCATAATTCAAACTCCTTCGAAGTGCCGCTATCGGAGGTGTCGGAGGTTGTGAAGGAACTCATCGCCGAAGTAAGGTTCGAAGATCAAACTGAGAGCTTCGAAGGCAAGCTTGAAATTTCGATCGTCCGTGAGGAAATTCTTTGTCAATTTAAGGCTACGTATATAGGCCGTCTCCTGAAGAACAAGCCAGCTGTGTTCAATGGGAATGGCTTTCATGAGACTGAATGACTGGGAGGTATGTTATTTCAGTCACCGTTGTGTCATTCATGAAGCTATACGCAGAGACGGGTCCGTGCCTGTGGATCTGTAACACTTTGTGGGAGTGGGAGTGGAATTATAGCTGATTATGTAACAGTTACTCTCTGATCATGATGCAAACCGCAGTTTCGACGACATTGAATCATCAGAGCTGAAAGTCGTCATGAGACTTGGAAATTACTGGAGATGCTGATATGGGTAGACTCGGATTTGTATTTCCTCTTCACTGTTGCTGTAAAGAGTTCCCTTCTTTTTGCGGGCGTAGATAGAACACCCTGTATCAGTCTTGACGTGAATTTATAATACCAAATTTGGCTAAATGTTTTTCAGGTGATATACAATACGTGCGAAGAGACAATCTGGCAATTAGAGATCACAACGACTGCGTTCCACTTACCGAGAAAAGCAATGCGAGGAGATGGGCACCTCATGTAGTCTTCTAAGCTAATTTGAGGCACTCCTAATGCTATAAAGCCCTATCAAAACTGTCAGTAACGCATTCCACAGCCCCAAAGGGTAGTCTCGCTAACCCCTTAGTGGAATTCTAGACTCTTCTCTCTTCCCATTCTTCGACCAATACCTCTATCGCCTTCGCCGTAACGTCAACACCAGCATCGATCTGCTCCTTTTCATGCAACCCTGGCACATGTATAAAGACCACGTCCTTTTGCCCGTTGTTCCTTTTTTCCATCTCGAACAAACCGACATAATACATAAACCCACACACATACGTCCCAACATCATCACTCAATCTGACATCCACCATTTTCTTCGCCTGCTTCCCCTTCCCCTTGCTTTTCTCCTCCAACTCGTCGGCTGCTTTCGCGGGCAAAGAAACTCGGACACACGCATTCCGCCATGCAGAGACGACGGTGTCAAGGTTAAACGAAGTGATGAGTGTATCCTGCGCTTTGCCAAAGGTTTTCTTGTTCTCGGCACGCGTGAAGACTTTACGATCGACATCCGGGATGTCGTGATACCCTTCTTTCGATGCGCCTTTCTCGATCGCGAAGAAATCTCTATCAATCGCCAGACCCACATGCACAATGATGTCAGGATGATGCTTTTCGATCAAGGCGACTACTTGCGTGTGGATCTTGTAGTACGCCGCTGGTATGTAGCTCTCGGGGGTGATGAGTTTGATGGATGTGCCGTTGGGTGAAGTGAGTGTTTTTGGCAAACTGCGGACGATTTCCCAAGAAGGGTTTACTGTTATGTCGAGGAAAGGCTATGTGATGTGTCAGCACGGTATTGTGCGGGGGCGGAAAATGCATACGCCGAAACCCATTACAAGAACCTTGATCTCAGACGGAGAAGTTAATTCGGACATAATTCGTTCTGGATCTTTTGCTATCTGTGTCGAGTTCTCGTTGTTCGTTGTTGAAAGTTTTTAAGTTCTGACTCGGCATGCAGTCATACCTACCTAAGCCTCATACCCCGCAAATGGAAGAGCAAGACCATGGATTGTCGCCTACTAGGAAAAGTGACAAGTGTTTTACGTACTTTGATGGAGTGTGGAAAGGCAATGTTGAGGCTCATTTCTCAATGTTTTATCATCTCGAAAGACTAAAAGGAATGAGATACATGGGCACTGTACGCAGAGAGAACTGAAACTAAAGGACGGATATGTTTTTTGTGGACATTTTGCAGTGAAGAGAGACGCGTTTACAGGAAACTGTTTATGTCATGTTATCGCGTGACTTTGAAGTTGCTCAATATCTACGCAATGTCTGATATTTTGATGGTAAATATCCGAGTCAAATTTAAGGACGTGCCATGTTCCCTGCATATGCCATTGTCCAACGTTTGATTGAAAAACAAAAAGCATACTCAGTACGAGCAATAAACAGAATCTCCTACAGTGATCAAGATATTATTGGCAATCCTGAGAAAGCGCATTCATTTGCTCCACGAGTTCATGTCAAGGGTGAGATTATCTTCATCTGTCTTGGTGATAACTCAGGGTAATGCTCGTTCTATTCTTCCCCACACCCGGTTGAAGTGTTTCAGCCTATCTAAACCACGCCCCACATTCCAAACAGGGTCACGATGCAATCTACCCAATCGCGAGCGCCAGCCACGAATTGACTTTAGAGTGGCAACTAGCTTCGGCACTGTAAAAGACTTGGTAATAATTAATGCAAGAACTCCACTGTTCTTGCACATCTAGGTATATAGTTACCATGAGATTCCAATGTTTTGGACCGAGTGCCTGCTCATTGAAAACTTGGGTCATTCAAGATGCACCTTCCGTCGTTGTTCGCCGCCGCTATCCTAACGCCAATTGCTGGACTTGCGGCTCCAGCCCACGGCATTCCTTCCCTTGAGAGAGGTGATGATTTGTGCAACCAGTACAAATCTCCACCCCAACTCTGCACGCCAAACCCGAACGTGACGGTCGAAGAGACGGCACAAAGGGCGTATAAGTTCTACAAGGCCTTTGTCATTGACGGAGATGCGAGGACAATGTTTTCGCTGATCGACAACTCCTATATCGTGTGTCACTCTTCCGGAATCTCAGTGTGCTGTATCTGACTGATCATACCATAGCAACATCATCCAGGGTATTCGAATGGACCACAGGCCATTTGGTCCTTGTTCTGCAACGGTAAACCGGTGGGCAGTGCCTCCAGCTCTGCTTGGTGTTTTGAAGCTGCTACGAACATGAGTTACGCGAGATATTCGACGACGGATCGGTGGCGATGGGTTGATGGATGTGTTCACGAGCATGTAAGGTCTTCATGTCATGGACACGGACGAATTGCTGACGGGTATATAGTGGGATCAGGGAGAGAAGATACCAACGGACAAATGCTACAAGCTGAATACCACCACGCTCACCCTGTAGCCGAGAGACGGGATGACTTCGGTGACTAAGTACATAAAAGGAAACTAAAGCGTGAAACATCGTGGATGTGTACTATGCGGGGATGATAGTGGATTTAAGATAAAACCTATCAGGTCTTCAGAACTCGGCAGTGGTACGTACCGTAATACAAGGAAGCAGTATACGTTATTGAAGTAGTGGAATTGTCTTACAATGCTGCTCTCATGATCCGTTCCTCCATCTTGCACTTCATGTCCGTTATTGGTTCTGAGCCTACACACCCTCATTATCCCTCAGCTGAGGGATCTACAGTACTATTCGTCTTTTCAGCGGACTTCGTAGAGTGGAGTCATGATAAGCCTTCAGTGTAGGGATATACCATATCGCATCTGACCTGATTTTTGGCTCCATGTTGTGAGCACGATCGTCCTTGGACTGAAAAGCTTGGCCGTCAATATGCTTTTGGGAATTTAGCGAGCGATATGCAGTAAAAGCTTCGTAACTTCTGAAACTGGGTTCGGGTGAAGTGGCCGAGACTTGGGGCATCTTGGTATTCTCGTCCCTTTTGGCGCTCTATATAGATATACCCTTGGATTCCCTTGGATTGATTACTTTATTGTTTTGAATCAAGAATCTCCATCTGCAGCTGTGATGGTTCCAACTCGGTAGATAACGTGACATGGATCCGGAGCGGGCTCGGCGGTGAGCGCGCTCCGGATCCCTCCGACATCGCCGGCCGAGGGGGAGTTTCTGACCGCTCTGTGGCTTGACCCGGAATTTGCGATGGATGATGATAATATTCACGAAGATGATTTTGCCGGCCTGACTCACCCGCGCTGCTGACCCAGAGAGCTGCACAGCTGAACCCCTACGTAGTACTCCTGCCTGGTC
The DNA here is from genome assembly GCA_019202945.1 of Corynespora olivacea. Classification (NCBI taxonomy): domain Eukaryota; kingdom Fungi; phylum Ascomycota; class Dothideomycetes; order Pleosporales; family Corynesporascaceae; genus Corynespora; species Corynespora olivacea. The sequence continues at coordinate 96,698 of JAGQEM010000073.1, forward strand.
CCCTCCGGCTCTCGCATCCTCAATTGACGTGTTTTCTTCCCCGCCGTCGACATGGCGGCCATGGAGCCCACAAAGGTCAGCATCCTGGGCAAAGACTCCATTGTCGTCGACTACGGCCTCTGGCAGCGCTACATAGCCCACGACCTCGTCCAGAACCTCCCCTCCTCCACCTACGTGCTCATCACCGACACAAACATCGGCTCGCTCTACATCCCCGCCTTCGAGAAGAGCTTCCAGCGCGAAGCGGCCGCCGTGTCCTCGCCGCCGCGCCTCCTCACATACCAGATCCCGCCCGGCGAGAACTCCAAGTCACGGTCCACCAAGGGCGTGGTGGAGGATTGGCTGCTGTCGCGAGGATGCACGAGGGATACCGTGATCATCGCATTGGGTGGCGGAGTCATCGGCGACATGATCGGCTTCGTGGCTGCGACGTACATGAGGGGCATCAAGTTTGTGCAGGTGCCGACGACGCTGCTGTCCATGGTCGACTCGTCCATAGGCGGCAAGACGGCGATTGACACGCCGGCAGGCAAGAACCTGGTGGGCGCGTTTTGGCAGCCGGAGCGCATATACATCGACCTGCAGTTCCTGGAGTCGCTGCCGAAGCGGGAAATCATCAATGGCATGGCCGAGGTGGTCAAGACGGCCGCCATCTGGAACGAGGAGGAATTCACGGCGCTCGAGGGCAACGCCGATGCGATTCTGCGTGCCGTCGACCAGAAAACCGTACACGGACGCCGGAACTTCGACGGCATCGCCGACGTTCTCAAGCGCATCGTGCTGGGCTCGGTGCGGGTCAAGGCAGAGGTGGTGTCCAAGGACGAGCGCGAGGGCGGCCTGCGGAATCTGCTCAACTACGGACACTCCATTGGACATGCCATCGAAGCGATTCTCACCCCCCAGATTCTCCACGGCGAATGCGTCGCGATCGGCATGGTCAAAGAGGCGGAGCTGGCGAGGTACCTGGGTGTGCTGGATCCGTCCGCGGTTGCGCGTCTGACAAAGTGCATCGCGAGCTACCAGCTGCCCACCTCCCTCGCCGATAAAACGGTCCGGAAGCGCTCGGCGAACAAGCACTGCCCGGTCGATGAGCTCATCAACATCATGGCGGTGGACAAGAAGAACATGGGCAAGCAAAAGAAGGTCACTCTCCTGTCCGGCATCGGTAGGACGTACGAGGACAAGGCGAGCTCCGTGTCGGACCGCGACATCAAGATTGCCCTCTCTCCCAGCATCCTCGTGAACCCTGGCATCCCCTCGGACTCGGTCGTTACCTGCAAGCCCCCCGGATCCAAGAGTATATCGAATCGGGTGCTTGTCCTGGCTGCGCTCGGTTCTGGGTCCTGCAGAATCACCAATCTTTTGCACTCCGATGATACGCAGGTCATGCTGGATGCGCTGGCAAGGATGCAGGCTGCATCCTTCTCGTGGGAGAACGATGGCAAAGAGCTGGTCGTGACCGGAAACGGCGGGAATCTGAAGGCCACCGATGATGAACTCTACCTGGGCAATGCCGGGACAGCGTCCCGTTTCCTCACTTCGGTGGCAGCTCTCGCGAATCCCTCAGGTGGCATCACATCCACCGTGCTGACTGGAAATGCGCGCATGAAGGAGCGACCGATTGGTCCCCTTGTCAAGTCTCTTCGATCCATGGGGATCGATGTGCACTACAACGAGTCGGAAGGCAGCCTACCACTGCGCATCTCATCTTGTGGTGGATTCGGCGCCAGCTCGGGAGAGCGCGCCTTTGCTGGTGAAATCGAGCTGGCAGCGACCGTATCATCACAATATGTGTCGTCCATCCTCATGTGCGCGCCGTACTCGAAGACCCCCGTCACCCTTCGTCTGGTCGGAGGAAAGCCCATCTCGCAGCCCTACATCGACATGACCATCGCGATGATGGCTGCCTTTGGTGTGCAGGTCGAAAGGTCTCAAACCGAGCCAAACACGTACCACATTCCCAGCAAGCCCTACACAAACCCTGGCGAGTACGAGGTGGAGAGCGACGCCAGCTCGGCTACCTATCCGCTCGCAATCGCGGCCATTACCGGCACCACTTGCACTGTTCCAAACATTGGCTCTGGCTCGCTCCAGGGCGATGCCCGCTTTGCAGTGGAGGTGCTCAAGCCGATGGGCTGCAAGGTCGAGCAGACCAAGACATCCACCACTGTCACTGGACCTCCACGAGGTCAACTGAAGGCAGTGCGTGAAATCGACATGGAGCCAATGACCGATGCTTTCCTCACAGCTTCGGTGCTGGCAGCGGTCGCATCCTCAAACGGCTCGACATCGACAACACGCATTTATGGCATCGCTAACCAGCGTGTCAAAGAGTGCAACCGGATACAAGCTATGGAGGATGAGCTTGCCAAATTCGGCATCACCTGTCGACAATTCGACGACGGACTTGAAGTCGACGGCCGAGGCTATCAGCTGGATGCGCCCAAGGTCGGCATTCATTGCTATGACGACCATCGTGTTGCCATGAGCTTCGCTGTTCTTTCTCTTGTAGCGCCACAACCGGTATTGATCCTTGAAAAGGAGTGCACCGGAAAGACATGGCCAGGATATTGGGATATACTCCACCAGCTATTCAAGGCTGAGCTCGGCGGCATTGAGCAGCCTTTGAAGCTGACCGGTACCCATTTCGGCCTCAAGACGCAGGAGAAATCTGTCGTCATCATCGGCATGCGAGGTGCTGGTAAAACAACCACCGGCGGTTGGGCAGCTCGCCACTTGGACTGGCCATTCCTCGATCTCGACAATACGCTCGAAGAACACCTCGGGATGACAATCCCTGATATCATCAAGACGAAAGGATGGGATGGCTTCCGTGCAGAGGAGTTGAAGCACCTGCAGGCGACCTTGAAGGAGCGAGGCACCGGTCATATACTGGCATGTGGCGGCGGCATCGTCGAGATACCCGAAGCACGCAAGATCCTCAACGAGTACCAAGCGGGCGGTGGTATCGTTCTCCTCGTTACTCGCGATATCGAAAAGGTCGTGGGTTTCCTGCAAATCGATAAGACGAGACCTGCTTACGTCGAGGATATCATGGGTGTGTGGCTTCGTCGGAAACCTTGGTATCTGGAATGCAGCAACTACCATTTCCACAGTCAGAGTGTGGACGCTGTCGGCCTGGCCAATACGCTTGAGGATTTCTCGAGATTTCTGAATCTCATCTCTGGGAAAGGCACGCCGCTGCAGAGCCTCAAAAAGAAGAAACAGTCTTTCTTTGTCTGCCTCTCTGCTCCGGAACTCTTACCTTGGATCGAGAAGGTGCCGGAGATCATAGTCGGCGCAGATGCTGTGGAGCTGCGAGTGGATTTGCTGGAAGACCCGAAAGGATCGGAAGGACTGCCATCGCCCGAGTTTGTAGTGGACCAGCTTGCCCTACTACGTACCGTTGTGTCTATACCGGTGATTTTCACGCTGCGAACGAAATCCCAGGGCGGAAAATTCCCGGATGAAGCTTACAATGAGGCACAACTACTCTACAGCTATGCACTGAGGCTGGGTGTTGAGTTCATCGATTTGGAGATGACCATGCCCGAAGAGATTCTACGTGGAGTTTCCGAGAACAGGGGCTTCACCAACATCATCGCATCACATCACGACCCGCGAGGTGAGCTTTCGTGGAGCAACGGTTCGTGGATACCCTTCTACAACCGCGCCCTTCAATACGGAAACGTCATCAAGCTTGTCGGTACAGCGAAGACGTTGAAGGATAACTTTGCACTCGCCGAGTTCAAGTCTTGGGCTGATGCTTCGCACCCTACCCCCCTCATTGCGATCAACATGGGAGAGCACGGAAAGCTCAGCAGGATATTGAACAACTTCATGACACCCGTCGCACACCCTCTCCTCCCTTCCGCAACAGCACCCGGCCAGCTTTCTGCAGCCGAAATCCGTCGTGGACTGTCGCTCACGGGTGAGATTCAGCCCAAGAAGTTTTGGATCTTTGGCAGTCCAGTACAACAGAGCCGGTCCCCGCCCATGCACAACACGCTCTTCAAAGAAACCGGTCTTCCGCACACGTATGGCATCCATGAGACCACCGATGCTGACGATGTAAAGGACGTCATTCGTCGTCCCGATTTCGGCGGTGCATCCATCACGATTCCTCTCAAGCTCGATGTACGTCCCTTCCTCGATGACGTAGGCCATGAAGTCGACGCCATCGGCGCGCTCAACACGATTGTCCCTACAACTACCATTGACGAGGCAACCGGCAAGGAAGTTACCCGTCTTATTGGTCGCAACACGGATTACCTGGGGATGGTGCTGGTCTTACGAAAAGCCGGTGCTCAAGGAAGTGCAGGCCTCCAATCCGCGCTCGTCATCGGCGGCGGTGGAACATCACGCGCAGCCATCTACGCCCTCCACGAAATGCAATACTCGCCCATCTACCTCCTTGGCCGCAATGCCACCAAAATGCAAGCCCTAGCCGAAGACTTCCCCACCTCATACGACCTCCGCATCGTCTCGTCCTCGTCCTACGTATCCGAAGTTGAGAAAATCCCCACCGTAGCTATCGGCACCATCCCCGCCGACCAAGCCATCGACCCATCGATTCGTGAGACGCTCTGCGCTCTCTTTGACAAGGCGAAATCAGAGAAGGTGGCGGCCGAGGCGCCGATTGGTAGTCTCCCGCCTGGAGGCAAGAGGATTCTGCTGGAGATGGCGTACAAGCCGCCTGTTACTGCACTGATACAGTTGGCGAGGGATGCAGGATGGGAAACCGTCAACGGACTTGAAGTGTTGGTGGGACAGGGTGTTTGGCAGTTTGAGTACTGGACCGGGATCCGGCCGCTGTATCGAATTGCCAGGGTAAGTGTGACCGTTTGACTGAGGATAGGAGAACGACGCTAATGCGGTGTAGGATGCTGTTATGGGTGTTTAGCTATGCGGTTTTGGGATCGCGGAGGGTGGGGAAAGACGGTGAGTGTAAGATATTGATTTTTTGCTATTTATCGGTAGTGTCTTGAACTCGGACCGGAAGAAGGCAAAAGTTACACAATGTTGAAGATGGTAGACTCGTATGCTTTGCACTCCTTGCTACGAATTCTTGGAATGTTCTATTTGCTGCATAACTGAGTTTCACACGCTACGTTGTTGGACGTCGAAAACTGTGTCGTATAGCCGTTGATGAACTTTGGTAGGCCTGGCTGGACCAGACAGTAAGTAAAGCAACAACAGTGCACCGCCAAAGGGAGTGTGAGAAGAAGGAGCTCGCTTTCCGTGCCACCATCGCATGGCACTTACAACACACAATCCGGGCCCGTGACACTTGCAAAAGGAAGCTCCGCATAGTCTGCGTTGTCAGGGCCAGGGATTACGTACACTGAGCATTTTTTTCTACGCGGGCGACGTGATTGGGTCCTTCCTGTAGGTAAGCTCTGCTGACGGGGGGAAGTTTGCCTTTATTCTACGAAGCTTCCCTGCGCGAGGAAAGGCGGAGATCTTACACGTCATGTGCAGCCGAGGTTGCATCTCGATTGCCCGGTCATCATCGATTGCATGGAGAAGGGAACCGGGGAATCGAAAAAAAAAATAAAGGGTGGGAGTCTGGGGATTGTTTTTCCCATCTTGCGTATGGATGTAGTTTTTGTGAAGTGTGAGATTGATGTTTACATGGTTGAAACGAGGGGCTGTAGTGGCGGGATCGGATAGTTCGTCGTCGTCGTCGTTGTTGTTGTTGTTGTTGTCAATGTCATTGTCGTTGTTGCGAGTTACCTGCAACCAGGTAGATAGCCCACCCACATCTACATACCCTGCCATTGCACCACCCCATCGACAACGACCCCAGCAACGTAGCATCCGCAGCACATGCACGGTAAGTGTAAAACCTGGTTAAAGAAAAAAATAATATGCCGAAACGCCGGCACTCAGTCCACTGCCTCGCGTCCCCACACTATTATATGCACGACATCCGGCGCTAGCGACGACGGCTCGCTCACGAGACCACGTGCATACCGATCGCCCAAACCAGGACCCATACTATATCCCTCACGAGGGCAGACGGCACGGAAAAGTCGCGTAAGCAGGCCATGTGAGGAGGTGTACGAGGTTCTTGGGGGGAGTTTTCTTGGAGGCTTGTCGGGTGGTGATTGCTGGGTTAATTTACGGGGCGGATGAGGCGGGTGATGGGACGTCTTTGTATGGGTCTGGCGACCGGTGTAGATGTCAGCTTGGGAGTCACGATGTTGCGGGTTGGATGTTTTGCTCGGATGGAAGGAAGGGGGGGAACGGGGGGGCCTTTGGACTGTGTGATGCGTGGAGCGGGAGTGGTTTCTCTGTGGAGGCACGTGGAGATGTTGGGCAAGAGGGATATTGTGGATATTATGGGCTTGGGCGGCGGGTTCAGAGGGGGTGAGGGAGCTTAAAGAGAGGGGGATGGGATGGGGGTGAGGATGAGGTGAGAAGGGTTGGTTACTTACTGTTCCTCCTATTGCCTTGGTCTTATATATTGCATACTTTCGAGGAAGCGGTATTGACGCTGCTATCTCTTCTTCTCTTGCGCCATGAAGCTTCCCATCGCGACCGCTCTTGCGTCTCTTCTATCAGTCACCCTCGCAGCCAATGCGGCAGACTGGCGCTCCCGTTCCATCTACCAAGTCTTGACCGACCGGTCCGTCCACCCGTTTCCAACTCTTCTTCTTCTTCTTCTTCACCTCGGATCTTAATAACATCTTGCAGCTTTGCCCGAACAGATGGCAGCACAATCGCCCCCTGCGATGTGACCAAGAATCTCTACTGCGGTGGTACCTGGAACGGCCTGATTTCCAAACTCGACTACATCAAAAACATGGGCTTCACGGCGATATGGATCTCTCCGGTCACCGCCCAAGTCCCCAACGGGTACCACGGCTACTACCAAACAGACCTCTACTCCACGAATCCCATCTTCGGATCGGCCGCGGACTTGAGAAACCTCGCCGCTGCCACGCACGCAAAGGGCATGTATCTCATGGTCGACGTGGTGCCAAACCACATGGCGTATCCCGGATGTCCGGATAAGGTCGACTACAACACGCTCAAGGTGGTGAACAAGGCAAGTTACTTCCACCCCTATTGTTCGATGGACGACATGCAGAACCAGACCGAGGTGGAGCGTTGTTGGCTGGGGAACTGCGACATGACGATGCCGGATCTCAAGACCGAGGACGCTGGAGTCGCCAACGAGCTGAATAAGTGGATACACCAGCTGGTCTCGAACTACAGCATCGACGGGCTACGCATCGATAGCGTGAAGAATGTCAACAAAGACTTCTTTCCTACGTGGTGCGGGAGCGCGGGCGTGTTTTGTATGGGCGAGGTCAGCGAAGGGGAGCCGACCTATACCTATCCCTACCAGGCCTATGTGGACTCTGTGGTCGACTATCCGCTGTACTACTCCGCGACGAGGGTCTTCCAGCAGAAGAGCGATATGGCGGATTTGGTGGTGGCGCTGGCGAGTTGTACGCAGGCTCCGGAAGGGAAGGGGTGTAAAGACTCGACGCTCTTGGGACGATTTTTAGAGAATCACGATAATCCGAGGTTTGCGTCGGGGACGAAGGATCTGGCTTTGGCGCAGAGCGCGATGGCTTTCATTGTGTTTGGGGATGGGATTCCGATTCTCTATCAGGGGCAGGAGCAGCGGTATGATGGGGGTGACGATCCGGGGTGTAGGGAGGCGTTGTGGCTTTCGGAGTTTGTATCCCGGCTCGGATTTCTGATGCTGTGATACTAACGTGAGCAGGTACAACACCACTTCGCCCCTGTACGGCCACACGGCCCTCTTGAACAACATACGGAATCACGTCTTGGCTCATTCGTCCACGTATCTCAGCTACCAGACCCGCGTCTTGTCCTACACAACCTCTGTTATTCAGCTCCGGAAAGATGCCATACGAACCATCCTGACCAATCAGGGCTCCGGTGCGGGCTCTTCTACGTTGAAGACCCAGGGCATGCAGTTTTCGAACGGAACGACGGTGGTGGATGTTATGTGCTGCGCCAAATATGTTGCTGATGGAGATGGAGAGGTCGAGGTCAAGATGGATTCAGGAAAGCCGGTTGTGCTGGTCGAAGAGGGTAGCTTGAAAGCGAGTGGACTTTGCGGGTATTCGTGAGTGCATGTGGTGGGGGGGGGGGGGGGGGGTGTGGTGTGGTGTGGTGGCTTCGGTACGAAATGCCGTGATCCGTCCTGTAATTCGTCAACCTCGTGAATGACAACGTTGTTTTAGTATCTGGTATCCCGGTTTCTGGTTCGGAGTAACGAGGTGCAGAAGTCGAATTGAATCTAGGTCGATGGAACCATGCGTCGCTACGTCAGCATGCATTTTCACAATTCGATCCTGGCATGTTCACGCTACAGCCCCCGTTGCGGTCCATGGAGGTAGAGGCGGAATCGGCGATGGCATGGTAAAATCTCAACGTTTACCGTATGGGCTCATAACGAAGGAATTTCCATGCGGACCGAGAACGGACTAGCTCGAGGATGGAAACTTGGAACTGCCCAATGGCCACGACGACATCGCCGTTGCTGGCGACACTAGTCGCCTTTAATCCCGCAAATTGAACATTCGACGCCCACGTTGACAGCTACTCTAGGGTGCCAAGGAGCGTTCGCGAGACTCGTTGTTTGAGGTCCAGAACCCTGTCGTAGATAGCGGAAGGGCGAACCTGCAAAGTATACTGTATACTCTACTCTCCTGTGATTGCTCACATCGCACGGATGGAGCGGATCGAGCAGGAAGCAATCGAGTACTTGGAGCTTGGCGAAGCATCGTATTCCTGTACATACATCGTGCTCGAAACCATGCCGCTTGCATTGGGCTCGGTAGGTCTAGACCCACCGGTGTTCACAACGCAAACCGCAGGCGGATTTCGGGGACTTTGCAGGCTCGACAGACATGTGTGTGTGTGCGGAGTCAACCATGGCCACGAATAGGGAGAAGCAGGAGGAAAGCATCAAACGCCATGAAAAGGATACGACAACACCGCAGAGCCGTGTTCGCACGAGTAGAGATGGAGGATAGAGGGAAGAGCTATCCCGATCAGGACTAGCCAAACATAAGCTTTTCTTTAGCGAAAGCTTGGCCCTGCATCCTCGTGGTCTAGACCCCCGTCCTCCTCGTCTACCAGCAACATCAGGCCATAGTGTACGCACCATTGTCAGACCTCTTTCAGCTCAACTTTGCCTGTAGGGATGCAGCATCCGAGTCCATCGGAAAGTGCTATATCAGGGGGTGGTCGTGTACACCCTCAAATACACGGCCCTGCCCCCCGCGTTACCACGCACATACCTGTGGAGACACCATGACGATCACGTCCCCTTCCGACCAGATACCTATGCCGGCTCTGCTGGACGTCCTGGAAAGGCTCAAGTTGGTGATTTATCACGATTCCCTCGCCAAGAACGGTTTCTACAGCTGGGAGACTGTCCTGGATATTACAGAGGATGACTTGACGGCCTTGGACTTCAAGCTCGGTCACCGCCGAATATTGCAGCGCGAGATCGCCACGTGGCGAGGGGTGCCTTCTTCTTTGGCGTTGGAAGACAATAGCAGGCCTACCGAACTAACATCCCTTTCGACGTCGGCGTTGGAATGTCTGGCCAGGCAGACATCGACCCCACCCAGGGAAAAGCGACGATACAGAAGACATCCTCGGCCAGATAGCAATGCACCCAGAAAGCCAAAGACGGCATGTATGCTAATCTTCAACCCGACTTACGTTGAGCAGCCTTTGACCATGGTGTAGACGTAAACTTTGCTGACGAGCTTCGGACTTGGCCCAAAATCAGTTCACTGTCGTTCGTGGACATCGCCAAAGAAGTCGGCCGGAGATGGCAGGAGCTCCCGGCAGAGAAGAAGCGAGTATGGGAAAGTCAGGCTGCGCGTGCTATGCAGGAGTTCGAGGCGCAGATGGACGAGTATAAGAATACAGATCATTGGCGCAAATATCAGTCTTACTTGGCCGAGTTCAGATCTCAGCAGCAACATCATCAGCAGCAGCAGCAGCAGCCAAGCGGAAGACGGCCTGGGCCAAGCCGCACAAGTTCTTACAACAACCGGGCCGAAAACTCGCGTGCAAGTCCTTCGGCTTCTTCCGACGGTCCGGCGTCTCTTCCTTCCTCCCATACCTCGACCGGCACGGAGGCTGAAGTCTGTCATAATGCGCTCACTCTAGCGTTCAGCGAGATAGTGTCTCTACGAGGCGAGATTCTGGGCCAAGGGATGCAGCCCTATGATGGAGAGCATCTGCCGCCAGAGTCACTCGTACGTCGGGCCATGCACGCTTTTGTGCAGGGAACGGGATCTCTGCTGTACATGTGGGAATACGACCAAGTCGAGGAAATACTCGCCCGCATCTACAGACCGCAAAGGCCGGTGGACGCGACAACACTGGCCGAATGCTTTATCGTTTCCGCCATGGGTGCGCATTACGACATGGAATGCTTCCCGGATCCCATTCGAAAGGTTTTGTATGCTTCGGGCACTCTCGTTTTCAACGAGAAGTCGGCGACATTGGACTATCCGCGCACCATGCGGTTGTTGCTATCGATGGCCTTCTATGCGCTTTTGGAGAAGCACATGAGCGCGCGGTATCTCATAGGTAAGCGGCCTACCTACCTCTGCATCACAGACGATTTTGTACCAACCATCACGTAGCGGCTGGCCTGCAGATTGCGCGTTGGAAGTGCCCCACGCTATGGAGGCCCGACATGCAGGACAGGGGTGAGAGTTGGAGACGTGTCTTCCGTAGCCTCATCTTTATGGATTGCTGGCTATCCTATACGCTGGGCTACTCATTCGAGGTGACGGCCAGCGACATAGCAGTGAGTCGTGCTATTGGACTTGATGATGTTGATGTGTCTGACGATGACAGATTGTGTGTAGTCCGTGCCATGCAGACCAGATCACAATCGACGAGCAGATACACGTGCAGACCAGCAAAGTCGGACTAATCGCGGCCGAGATTGCGAATACGGTCACATCTCCAGAGTTGGCGACGCGGGAGAACATCGCCGTGCTGACAGGCAAGCTCGAGGCGTGGAGGGGGGAGGTTCCGGTCATGCTACAAATCCCCACGCTCACGTCAAGCACACCTCCTGCCTTGAACGTGTACCAGCGACGAGCTATTCTGATGGTCCATGTGAGTGCTACCCGTGTGCCTCGTATGGTGAAAACGCATTTGCTGAATGCCCTCGCAGATCATGTACCTCGGAGCTCTGATCCTCCTGTACCGTCAATTGCTCGTCGCCACGACGGAGAATTGGCTCGCAGATGGTGTAACCTGGAATCTGGATCTCTCAGCGTCCGATGTTCAACAATACAGGAAAGAGTGCGCGATGGCTGGGCAGCAAATCGCACGGATCTTGGGACTCATCTCCTTCGACGGCACACTGACGAAACGATGCTGGTTGATCATGTAAGCCCTCCCCGGTGGCTCGGATTTCCCGTCCTAACCTCCTTCTTCCAGCTACTGGGCCTACACCGCCTCGATCGTGCTCCTCTACAGCGCAACCAGCAAGCTCGTCGAAGGCCAAGCTGACGGGGTGGAGCAAGACCTCGCCTACGGCAAAGCGTGCATGGACATGCTCGAGCCCTGTCGAGCCTTCGAACCCATCGCTGCACGATATCTCGACATGCTGTGGCCGCTCTACGACCACCTTCGCGACATCCATCACCGGATGGTCGGTCGAGCGAAGACGAGCATCTTTTCCCTGCTCGAGGCCGATCCGAACACACTCAGTCCGCCGATCACGGTCTCGATGGAGGAAATGGGACCGATTGCGGAGAAGTTGTCGCTGCTGCTCTCGGATCCGTTTGGCAGGAAGCAGAGTCTCCAGCACGACAAGAGCATGCGACGTTTGCTGAGTGCCGACGGGTCGTGCTCGGTGTTTTGGTGGAAGTGAGAGGTCGATGTACTGGAGGGATTTTCGTTCATCGCGAAATGGCTTTTCAGCTTGGATCCGATGGTCCAACGATTTGTGGGGATCATCGGCGCCTCCGCATTCGAGATGGACTGATTGAGGAGATCCGATGATAGGGCCGGGAGAGGGGCGGGAGTGCCCGCAAGCTGCAATAGGCAAAACGGGCGTTGAATCTCGGGAGGGCCATGCATCATGTATTTGTTGATATCTGCGCATGGAGCTGCTATCGATTGCTAGCCGCCTAGCGCGTATTCGAATGTCCCGGTACTTGTGATGTACCGTAGATGGCTTGCAGCCAACAATGCAAAGCATGATGGGCATTTCCTTTTCCCCACCCAAGCTGCCGTTTTTCGTCCCTCCGGCGGTGCAACAGCGTCATGATTCATGATTCCATCACGGCTTCTCCATTCCCCCCCTCCCTCGTCGGCTTGTTATCGTACACAAGCCCCCAACCAAGGACATTCGTATCAGCACGCCCAATCATCAGCACAACCGCCTCGCATGGCGTTATCGGATACGGCATGCACGCATGCGCTGTTCTGAGCTTCCATCGAGATATCCATGTACGGGTGGCGGATGGCTGGGCGCGTGTGGGGGCTGCTCGCCGGCACCTGCGCCCAAAACGGGGGCAGGCCAGGCCAGGCCAGGCCGCTGCAGGGAAGGTGGGTTGCGGAGGTCCGAGGTCGTCATTTGCGAATAAGATGGACGTCGATTCACGTCTTGGTGGCCGCCGTGCATAGCATAACATCACGTCTCCCGACCCTGTTCTTCCCCCCTTTCACCTCCATCACCCGGCGAGTGCGCAGCTGTTGCTTGCATTTCAATGAGAACGTCGTCCGCCCAGCTCACGTTCTACGCGCTACATGCACATCGCGGCCACGGCCTGCTAGTCGACACGAGGACCAGCCATGGATTCTGCCCTGGAGAGCCCGTTCGCGATCCCCCGTGAGGATGTCGAGGTGCTGGAGGGGTCGGAGGGGTTCCGCCTGCTGAGGGGGTTTTTGGGCGGACTGGAGGGCAGTGGGTATGTTCTTCTCCCATCTCTCGGACCTGGCAAGAGTCCGGACTCTCTGGCTGATCAATGGCATCGCCCAGTTTCTGCGCCTCGCACGCCGCCGCCTCCGCCGATGTGCGGTCCACGTGGCTCTTTCACCGCGACATCCTGCACGCCCTCGTCATGCCCGTCGTCGAGCTGTTCAGGCGCGCCTCCACGCTGGCCGAAGCGGCGCTTTGCACGAAAAGGACCGAGGATCTCGAATTGGCCTTTGCCGGCGAGGCGAGGAGTGCGTTCCTCTGGCTGCAATGTTTTTTGAGCGAGGAGGAGGACTGGGCCAGGACCAGGGGATGTCCAGGTATGCATACACACACACATACACGGCACAGGCAGCATAGCCCTCGCGGGTGCTGACGTTGGAGGACAGCCTGCGTGACCATGGAAACGCTGAGCACGGAATCCCACATCCGCCTCACAATCGCCGCGTCCCTGCTCTCGACCGCGTCCATCGCCTCGCCCGCCTCCGAACAGCCCCCACAACCACCACCACCCACCAATCCCTCTCTCCCCCCGCTCCCCCACATCATCCCCGCCCTCCGAGCCGCCCTCGACTCCGACTCCTTCTGGGGCCCAGACTACTGGCCCTACCTCTTCTCCCGCGCCTCGCAGCTCAGCGGCGGCATCCAAGCCCTCATCACCTCCATCATCGACCTCGAGTCCCTCGTCTCCTCGCCGTCCCCCACCACGGCCGGAAGGCGAAGCGTGACGGCACCCACCTTGCCGCTCCACGGCGGAGAAACGACGGGGGAGAAGGGCGTCAAGCTGAGGAAGAGCAAGCTGGCCAAGAGACAGCTCAGGATGAAGGGCGAGGAGCTGGACCTCATGAGGAGGTGCGCGCTGCAGTGCTGGGCAAAGGCGGCGGTGCCGCGCCAGATACGGGCCGAGGTCATGGGGCTGGGCAAGGAGAAGAGGACGAGGAGGTTGACCTGTCCTTGAGAGGTGTATTTCTTCTGCCCGCTTTGTTTTTCTTTTCTCCGGTGTTGAGGGTCGCTTTAGATACCACTTCTGCCTTGGACATGGCTCTCCTTTCATTTCGTTTTGGGGTGTTTTTTTTTTCACTTTCTGGATCGATACATGGAGCAGATGAGGATAAAACCTTGTGTTCCCCCCGCCTTTTCTTTTTGTCTCCGTGCATTGTAGACTTGCGAGGCTTGCCTCCTACTTCTTTTTAATCCCATCCTGTTCCATCCCATTCCACTCAAAAGGCCCCAATGATCCCACACTAAACGGGCAAACAATCAAGCCCCGGAGAAAACCGACAGTCCTGTAAAATCAATCATTTTACCATGATGCGGTGCATGTGTCACCAGATCACGTGCGCAAGCTCATGGAGGGAGCCTCCAAGTACTCATGCGCACCGGTGGTATTGGAGTCACGCTTTCACCACTAAACTTCTTAACTTATCTAATTGGTTGATCAAGGCTAAAAGATCCACGTGATTCTTCAATCACCGGTTTTTACTAGTAGGCTTGGAGAACATTCTGTTCTTGGTATCATGGTAACGTGACTCGGAAGAAAACCGACAACAGCGCCCAAACGCACAAAAAGGAAGAACCGACGAGGGCCCACAGGGGAACCGCGTACGCGGTGGAGTCCAAAGCGACCCCCATCTTCCGTTCAACCTCCTCCGAGGCTGCATCATCGTATGTTCCATCTGCCCACTTATCCACTGCTTTGCGCGACTTCCCCGTATCTGGATGGAGTGGCCCGAGCACTTGTTTCCTCAGCCGAAAACACCTCTCCATCAGCAAAAGGGCCTCTCGGTCGCAGCTTCGGCCTTTCAGGGCTTTCGCGAGGTTGTGGATGCTGCTCAGCGTATGCGGATGCTCCTTCCCCAGCACCCTTTCTCGCCCGGCCAGCGCCTGCCGATGAATTGCCTCCGCCTCTCGATCCTTGGCCTGAGAGTGCAGCACGGAGCCCAGGTTGCAGAAGCTGTACAGCGTGAACGGATGGTCCTCCCCGAGCACCTTCACACTTTCCCCCAGCACGTGTCGGTGCATGGATTCAGCCTCCTCATACCTGGATAGGAATCCCAGCACGGAGGCCAGATTTCTGGCGCAGATCAGCGTGTCCGGATGTATTTCGCCGAACCTCGTCTTGCTTCCTTGCAGTGCCCGGCGGTGCATCGTTTCCGCCTCGTTGAGCTTGCCCTGCTTTCCCAAAGCCAGCCCCAAGTTGTCCATGCTCGCGAGTGTGCTCTTGTGGTCGGGTCCGAGTACCTTTTCTTCTATCTGTAGCGCACGCCGGTGCATCAGTTCGGCCTCTTTGTACTTGCCCCGTTTGCATAATAGCACGCCGAGATCGTCAAAGGTCTGAAGGGTGGATAAATGCTCCTGCCCAAGGACCTTCTCTTGTGCCTGCAGCGCCCGCCGGTGGATACTTTCGGCCTCGTCGTAATCGCCCCGTTCCGACAATACTAATCCAAGGCTGTTGAGGTTGGAAAGGGTAAGGGGATCCTCTGGCCCAAGCACCTTCTCTCGTCCTCGTAGGGCCCGCCGAAACATTGGCTCGGCATCCTCGTATTTACCTCCTATTCGACATGTTACTGCGAGGTTGCTGACGCTGGCGAGCGTCAACGGGTGCTCTGCTCCCAAGGTCGCCTCCCTTGCCTCCAAGGCGCGTCGACCCATCTCTTGTGCTTCCTGGTAGTACCCCATCTCATAGGCGTAGATCAGAGCTTTGGAAAGAACCGACGCCCACGTCTTTAGCGCGGCGTCGCCTGTTGGACGATGCGCTACTGCTGCTTGGGCGTGTGGGAACAGCGCTTGACATAGCTCCCAGTTCTGGTACTCACTATCTGGGTAGCTGTCATCCATAAGTGTAACATACTTCTCCTTCCAGTCCTCCAGATTGCCCTGGAGCTTGAGCCATTTCGTCGTCGAGAACTGTACCAGTCGATGCATTTGAAAATGCCGCCCATCCATATCGGTCGCAACGAGCGAGAAGCTTAGCAACATATTTAGGTCGTCCTCAAAGTCCGCACTTGAATCCCTCCCCTCGTGGTAACGACCGCTGAGGAGAGATTCCGGGATTCCCTGCCGATTAAAAAGACTCATGAGTGACAACAGCTGTGTTGCCGTAGGTCGTTCTCTACGGATATGCTCGAATGAGATCTGCCAAGTAGCTATGATGGAGTTTGACGCTGTGCCGTCCCTGCGAGTATCACCAAGGTCCATTTGCAGAAGCTGTGCTCTCTCTTGGTCGCCTTTGCGAAGATCCTGCAGATACTTTGATATAGTAGCACGTGGAGCTCTCTGGCTAAAATAAGCAGCGGCTTGGGAGATGGCAAGGGGCATATAGTCAAGTGCCTCGACCAATGCCATCTCATCCTCCCGTTCCGCATCGTCCCGCCCAGAGTTACCCTTGAGCTGGTTTCGAAGCAAGGTCAGAGCGTGTGTTCGCTCCATTGGATGGATTCTGATGATATCCGCATAATTCCCCGTAAGTCGAAAGGCAATGTCTCGGCTTCGTGAGGTGATGAGGATCGAACCGTTTGTCGATTGGGGAATATAGTCCAGAAGGGTGGGCGCTGCCTTGTGTGCAAACTCGTCTTGGTTCCCCCTTCCTCCGGCCGACCTGCACGTGAAGACGTCCACATCATCTGCGTTGTCAACGATCATTAGCCAGCGACCATTTGCCTCCTCGCACCGGTGCCTCAGGGCAGAGGGTGAATGCAGGTTGGAAAGCGCACTCTTTCACATCCGTATCACAGTGTACCCGAGAGTGCGAATGGAAATCTGGCATTGCGGTTGCGCACAGCTAGGGAACCGGCTATCGAGCTATCATTGGTGCTCGGCGAAATTGCTCCCGCACCACGTGACTTGCGATGCATGGTCGTGTACAACAGGCATATATCTCGGATTTTGCCAATGATGCAGTATCTTAGTTTCCTTGGTAACGAAGAACATTAACCTCCTCTTGGATCCCAACTTCTCATATCATCATCAATTCATCCCGGCTTTTCTAGTATAAATAGCATATATCAAGTCTCTGTCGTTATGCATTTTATACTCCACCGTGAAATAGTCGGAAGTGTACCCAAGCTTTCAACAAATGCCCGTAAATCTGACATGGGGAATCTAGTCAGTCCATCCCAATCACTTTCGTGCAGTCGTGAAACCCACGAGCGTCGTCAGGTACGCGCAATCTCTCCCGAAAGCGGCCCCTCGATCGGCGTCACAGGCGTGATCTCATGCCCCGTCCCCTCATCAACAAGTGTAGTTCTCGTATCAACCCTCCTAATCTTCCTCTCGCCCGAAGCAAACGTGTTAGCCCTCCTCAGCGTTGGAACAATCGGGCTGATCGGACCATCAAGCGTCTCACACGTATCCATCTTTTTCACCTTCCAATCCAACGGAATTGTCTCCGACCCATTCATCGTCTCCGAGCCTGTAGTCGAAAGTTTTCCTTCTTTCTCACCCTTCTCAACATCCCGTGCCCAGTCCCGAGGCGTAATGAATGTCGTGTGCTTTTCATTCCTCGTATCGATCATAGCTAGCTTCTCTCCTGGTGCGGTGACGGGATGGACCCAGCGGTTCGACCAAGTTCCCCCACCAATGAGGTGTTCATGAGCAAGGCGTTGCAACTGAAGTGTAGTATTGGTGTCCCATTCTAGGCGCGCGTATGTACCGCCAGGGCTGGGGTGCTTCCTGCTGCGTCGGATTTGGATGTAGTCCACGATATATGGAAGCGCAAGGTCTAGGAAGATGAAGAGACCACCGATGACGAGGATCAAGCCTACACCGAGGACGGAGAAGGAGGAGTACGTCGTCGTCATGATTTTCTGGGCCTTGCACATGTTCCGTTCGGCCGTGTTATTTGGTGCGACTCTGAATTGCTGATACGGGGAATTCGGTCCGTTGCCTGCTTCGACGAAAGAGCCCTGGAGTGAGGCCAGCGAGCTTGAAACCCAATGCTGGACTTCGAGCTGCCATTGGTTATCTGGCAGCGGGCCCTGATTGTTGTTTCCTAATCCATGGCGTGCGACTATCGACGAGATGCCCAAGGCTTCGACGATACCTGAGATGGAGAAGAATCCTAGTCCGAAGATGAGATTCGCCCATTCCATGGTTGTCTTCTGGGATTCTGTCTGATACAGTTTGTCTAGCCGATATGTGTCATCGACCATACCTCTAAGAGGTTCGCAGCGCGTAGCCTCGGGGAGATTCGGGTTGCACGTCTGCATCTGCATTGTGCAGCCCATGACGGAGATTGGTTCGTCTGGGTCATATAACTGCTTGTATACTTCAGAGTCCGGAGACGATCGCAATTGCTTTCCCTTCTTGTGGGCTGAGAACCAGGGGTCGTCCACTTCCTGCGTGAAGAGGATGCCGCGCGAGGTAAGAAAGAAGAGCATGACATCGGCATCGGATTTCTGGAGCTGTGGAATTGGATTGAATTGCGAGTACTTTCGGGCGGTTTTCCCAGTCCCACCGTAATATTTAATACTCCTTCTGATTATAAGCATAGCCTTGACAATATTGATTCTCCCAACTTACTGGATGCCGTAGTCTGCGCTCGCTCGTTGCCGCGTATTCTTAATAGCCTCATATGAGGTAGTTTCGTTGAGTGAAACTTCTTGAGTGTAATTGAATCGAGGATCAATACTCCCGTACCAGTATCGTTGGAATACTTCCGAAGTGTTGGACTGAGTTACATTGGTATATCCTTTGGTGACAATAGGCGCACAGTGATGAATAAACCGATATTGAAACCGGTTTTCAGGCGCTGCATTGATACCGAGATCTTTGCTACTGTCTATGAACCCGGTATCGATGAGTAAATTTTTCGTTTGCGACTTGCACATCTCTTTTGAGAAGGGACAGCTGGCATTCCGATCAACAGCAGTGTGTAAGCTGGCTTGGGCGTATGGGTGACAGTCTTCTGTGGCGGTATCGTTTTTGCCCGAGTAGCATTGAAGCGCGTAATTTGCATATGCCGTGGCTCTTTCTTGCTGATGGGGTAGAAAAAGAAGGTTGTATGCGGTGTCGTCGTCGCTCACATCAAGGGGTCCGCAATTGTCACCAGTAAGGAGCACCTCGTTTGCTGTGTCTGTCGTAATCTGCGAGGAGAAGACGCCAGCAACACCAAAGGACATGGAAACAAACAGTGCCAGGAAGATAATTCCAAAGATGCGTGGGAACGGTTTTCGGAATCTGGCCGGGATTCGCCATGCCCAAATGACTTGCGAAAGAGACCATGCTGCATCTTGAGCCGTATCACAATTTCGAAGTATTGCTTGAATCTGGTGGTATGTTCCATCTTGGGGCGTCGGGCTCGACAGCATACGATGCAGTAAGAAGCAAGCCAGTCTCCAGAAAGATTTGCCTGCCGCTCCAACAAAGAGGGCGATGAAGGCTACTAGAAGGCCACCGTTTCTTCGGGTAAGGGTAATGGTCGCTCCCTCAATCTTTCCATGTTCCCAGTTGGTCCAGAAACCCAAGTGAACATGATACGCATCGATGAGACTCATGGTTGCTGATTTGCCCAAAGAAGACTGAGGAATAAAATAAAGATACTTCCAGCCCTAAGTGCGGGAAGCGGGAAGGAACAGTAAGCTGAGACATCCGTCAGTACTTGCGGGAGCCATCTTTCTTATAAACTATACAAGTCCATGGCGATGAAGGGATGTAGGTAGAAAGGGTTCCATCTCCGCTTGGGGTCCAGATGCAATTGCAGTCATCGATGGCGTAATTTGGCGAGGTATTCCAAGATACGAGGTAGAGAAGCATCTCAACACGGAAATGACATGGCAAAACTCTTCAAAGCAAAGATAGAAATCATCTGTAGAGGTCGTCTTGCCCAGGGGCCATTTTTAGGTCTTCCCTTACAGGGATGTATCGACCGACCAATGGGAAGATTTGGATCGGCGGCCATTCCCACGGTTACAACCTCGTCGGGCGGCTACAAAATACAACAGGCTCTTGATACGCCTTTGTGATTTATTTGTGTTTGTATGCATATCAACCGATTTTGAGAAAAGATGCCGACGTGTGTGCCTGGCCCCCCGTCTGTGGCCGCGATATGGCTGCGGGGTGGCGCCGCTTCAGGAACAACGTGCGCAAGTGCGAGCCCCACGCGTAGTGGCGCGACCAAACAATTCACGATACAGTCAGCATCTTCCTTTTATAATAAATGACAATGATTCCTGAACGAAAGGTTGAAATTGAAGAGGGCATCATGCAGGGTTGAGATGGGATATGTATGGCTAGCGTGGAGCTATAAATATTCTGTTCCTAGGCTTAAACCCTACGATATACGCACAAACATGGCTACCGACGTCAAGCAATAGTGTGCGATAGATCAATTATCTCCATGCTCTAAAACAGCCTATGATACTCATCATCGCATAAAACTTGGAGGTTCAAGGCCGAGCCATCAGGGTTGTGTCAGTGAAGGCGACGATCACGTGAGAGAGGAGAATGAATGAGAAGTTCTAAGAATAGTATGAAGTTGTCAACGTGAGGCATGGACAGCCAGCGTTGAACATCTATGTTTCATCAGCTCTAAATTGAAACGCGTGATAACCTACCTATACATGGATTCATATTTCAATATGAGTTACGCAAAGCATTTAAACGACACTTGTCACGTGAGACGCCTCAGAGGCAGCCACGATAACGTGTTAAATCACTAAGCGGATTAGATCAGTAAGTGGATCACCCTACTAAGAAAATCTACCTTCACTGAACGATTACTCAACACTATAACAATATATCGCAATATAGATAAAACTAATAGATTCGTGCTATCTAGTAGTACACTGAGTCCTTTTATGTCCTTGAACGTGACACTTAGTACAGGTTAGTGGCGCGCGAGGGCGCTTTAGTTAAGTAGGCTACTCGGCCTCCTGGGCTACTCTTTTAGCCTCTATAGCCAACAACTGACCTTCCTGAGCCTGTAGAGCGCCTCTATGGGCAATATACTGTCGGCGCTGTGTACGCTTATGCTCTTGATACTATATGGCTACTTAAAGCTTTACTACTTCCTCTATAAGGATAGTAGTTTAATGTATAGCAAGTTGGCACCCTTTAATAAGCTAGCGGATAGCTTAGTTAGTAGGGCTCTGAGACTATTAACGATAGAGATCCTGAATAAAGCGAGCCTGCTACTAAAGCTGAGCTATTGTATATGGCGTTTCAGCTATCTACTGTCCTTCTACTACGCTGGTTATTGGTGGTGATGGTGTTTGGATGATAGTCAGCGACGAGAGTACCCGTTCTAGGTTAAATAGAATAAGCCCTGTCGCCTAAAAGCTAGCCTGGATATTCTCTAGCTTTAGAGCTTATGGCCTAACTAATTTATAGATAGATAGAAAATCTACCTTGTCTATATAGAAGACTCTTTGGCGCGCGAGCCGCTGGACCTCTTGACTATACACGCGCTTCAGAGGTAAGAAGTAGCCTACATCTAGCAGCTGTAGTAGGTGTAAAGTATAAGGCGGTATATAGAGGGTGATAATAGAGTTCTCTATATAGTACTAATCAAATTCAGGCATAGCGTGGCTACTGTGGCCGTTGAGGATAAATAACCTATAGGTCCCTACTGTATACATCCTAGTATAGCTGTTAAAGTGCTTTAACCAGGCAAAGCCTAGTAGATCAGTCGTCTAGCCATTGTTACTAATAGTAACTATCCAGTCACTAGGTATATCCTTATACCAGGCAGCTTAGTGGAGCTTTATAGCTAGGATAAGGAAGGGTAGGATAGCCTAGCTAGTAATACTTATACCTTTAACTATAGTAACCTACTCTTTATTCCCTAGCTAGATAGATACTACTCTACTAATTATATTAGAGCTAGT
>JAGQEM010000074.1:0-13014 GCA_019202945.1 Corynespora olivacea
CATCCCATCTAGCTATAGCTCTTACAGCATCTTGACCGCCCACTCCCTGTACGCTCAGATCGCTGCCCAATGCCTTCGCCATGTACCACAATAAGTCTCAAAGTACCTATGTACAACAGGCTAGACTTAAATTTTAAGAATTCTTATTGATGCGTTGTTGAGATATCGATATGCGATTTTTGCGATTTTTGGACTGGGTCACATGCTGATATGGCCTACTTTGCTGATAAAACACGTCGGAGTGGAGATTTGACATCACTTTTTTGCTTTTGAATATTCTTAGCATAAGAACGCGTCATCACTTGTGATTTGCCCTGCATTATTTCCCTTATGCCGTCGCCTCGCCTCCTTCGTCAGCGATGCTGGTCCTTCAGGCTCCGCGTGAGACCCCCGGTAAAACAATCTGCTCCGTGTGGAGTCTGGTTGGTATATTCCCCTGAGCTACTGCCACAAAACAGGGTGCTCACAGCTCTGCTCGTGAGCCTTTGCCGTTCACATGTCGTAAAAAGAAAGACTCTACTGCGTAGTAATACTCCCTATGCTTGATTGATACTGCGTGCGGTCTTGCTTTTCGTCATAATTTTTTTATCAGTGCACCGTGCGAAGGAATGACCCAATACCTACCTAGCGCATGGGAAAATTTTCCGGATTCTGGATCCTGGATCCTAGATCCTGAATGTGCTCAAACCCACGTTGAATCCCATCGCCCAGGGGCAAAATCCTACATCCTCTCTTTGGGAAACGATCTACCGCTGAAGAATTTAACAAACTTTATCGTTTAGTCAAAAGTACCTGGGGCGGTCTATCGACTGCCCAATTGTTCCACCGCCACCGCTCCTGCCGGTTGGTAGTTTTTCGGCCGGTAAAAACCTTGAGAGATTTGTTAGCTAGGGAAGTACCGGATGCTCCCGAGATGTCATCTGACGTTGCTTAGGGGGCAGGAAAACGTGGTGGCTTGAATCTTTTGGTATTATACAATAGAAAATAGAATGAACGAAAATTGAGGTAGTGTATCAGTACATGCTTCATACCTGCTCAAGCCTTAGCCTGCCGCTTTCGCATTCGCACTCGCGCGACAGAGCCGCATCGATACCTGCCATGCACAAAAACCCTGCCGTTTAGACCTCATTATATGTGACAGCATAATGTGTCTCCTTTGCAGCTCCTTCCTTGTGCACAATGCATTCCTGACTCGTAGACGCCTTGGAGGAATGAACATCGTCGAGCTTGATGCTGGGTCCCATATTTGGACGTGAACGTTGCGACTTCTTGTTGGTTGAGATACCATAACCACTGGCTTCGGTACGACCCCACTTGATCATTTTGATGAGAGGGCGCAAGGCGGCGAGCGAGGCGGTGAAGATTGTGAGTCCTAGCTCGGTAATGGAACTGTCGTCCAGCAGTCAGTGAGTGGTCCACGTTTCAGCAATGCGAGTCAACATACTAGACAAATGTGGTGAGATAAGCATTCATAGCTTCAGGGCCCACGGCGGATTTCAATTTTGCCACATCCACCAAGTACTTAAGCCGGATGACGGTCGCGATGGTACTGATTACGCCCAACCCAAGCAGGATGATGACCGAGATCTTCATCTTCAAGCTGAGCTGGACACCTCGCAAGAGAAATACGGGAAGAGACGCGTAGAGGAAACTCGAGATGATGTCCATGGCGGAGATGGAGTAGCCAGTGTTGCCCAAAACTTTGGGATGCATACAAGTGCCAGTACCCTCTCCCCAAGTGAAAGGGAGAGGTCGACATTGCAGACCCACAATGGTGCTGGTAGCAAGAGTCCAGAGACCCATACACACTACTGAAACTTCAAGGAGGCGGCGAATGGGCTTGCTGGTTGAGGCGATGCGGTAGAGGACAAGGGCGACGGATACCTTGGCGATGAAGACGATGACAACATACTCCAGTGTTGAAATGACGAAGAACTGATAGAGCATGTGCGGTCAGTCTCCAGAGCTCCAGAGGTAACAGGTTGAAGTTCAAGTTCGAAAGAGGGAGATGATGCGCACCTTGACTGCCACTATCTGATTGTATGATGGATTGACCCCGAAGTCATCGGCACCATAACCATTCATCACCGATACGAAAGTCGTAGCACACAGGACGACGAAGCCAGACTATCGCGCTGTCAGTCGCCACGCAGTGATTTACTCCCTGAAGTGAACTCACAAATGCAGCCAGCATTGCCATGTCATCGTAGCTAAAAGCCTTGCTCATGACGCTTCGAACGTAGACCCTGAGACCGACGGCAATGGTGTTGAGCACTAGAAAAGTGATCATCACCGGCGGTAAGCTGTCGCGAGCCCACATCTTGACGTGTTTCTTTTTGTTGAAACCCTGGGGGCTATGTTTGCGAACGACTCCAGTGAAGTACAGTCAGAGTCATTCATACACTGGAGTACTGTAGCGAGCGTGGTGAAAGGAATGGGAGGCGTCCGGGAGAGAACCGCTAGGAATATGAAGGGTTCTTGCCATTCCTTTTTAGCCCTCCTGTCGAATCCCCAACTTTCTCTCATGCGATGTGATCCCGGTGAGTTTGGGAGTATGCAGGTGCGGATGGGGCCTCCCATTGGATTGCCTAGCGATATGCATATGCGGGTGTCATTCCCTATTGTATTAGTGATTATCACACGCGTTCTTGGCCCCGACAGTTCCTTTCTCTCTTGGCTCCTTTCGCTTTCTTCTCGTTACCTACATCCTTTGCTGCGCAAGATTTTCTAAGGAATAACTCTCTACCAAGATTCCAATCATATCAGCTTCCTTCAACTACAGTCGAAGACTCAATCCTGTGATAAGCTCTCGTGGTGTTCGTTAAGAATCTTCCGCTGCTGCCGCCTATGCGGCCCCATGCACGGATACGGGATGGCCCGCTTCTCCAACCGTTCACCCCGGCCCTCGCGGAGCTATTAGTTTGTCTCAAAACATTGATACAGGAGTGTAGCGATGGTTCACTAACCTGATAATGCTTTGATATTACGCTTACGGGAGATTAAGATCAGCGGTCAGCGTCAACCGTCACGGATTATCTGCAAAATTCGAATGTATTCACTGGATCGGCAGACAATCATGCAACAGAAAGCGCGGAAGAAAGGGGCGAGACTTGAAAATCGAACGATGAGGCTTATTCTCCATAAGCATGGGGGGGAGGGGGGGTCCTAGGTCCAGCCAAAGGTTGCCGCTGTCTGGGTTAAATATCCCTTCCCCGAGTTTCGATTCATCTGCAGCAGATTTTGAAGCGTTCGAGTAAGCTGTCAGCACTCTTTTCCTCCTACCCACCCCTAAGATGACTGCCGCCGCGGATGCTGCCGCGGCCGTGAACATTCCATCGCTAGCGAAGCTCGCCATTCATCCCGGCGACCTTCCCCCACCATCAGAGTTACCTATCCTCCCCGAAGACGTAACCGCAGAATGGCTTTCCAAAGTACTCGGACGAAGAGTCAAATCCGCCAAGATTGAGAGAACCCTCCCGGGTACGGCCAGCAAAGTCTTCATCACTGTTACCTACGAAGATGACAACACTCCCGACAAGCTCCCCACGCAGCTATGCGTAAAGGGCGGTTTCGACCCCAACTTTATCAAGATGATGCCGTGGATCGTCATGATCTACCAACGCGAGTGTGACTTTTACAATTACGTCGCGCCCAAACTCGACAACATGGAGCTACCGCGGTCTTGGTGGGCAGGTCACAATGCCACACAGGGCATCGTGGCCATGGATGACCTTGCTGCACAAGGCTGTGACTTCGGTAATCCGGCGGAGACGTGGACTGTCTCTCGCGTGTTGGCTGGTGTAGAGCAGCTCGCTGCGCTTCACGCAAAGACATGGCACGTACACGCGGCGGACTACCCATGGTTAACGTCGGATTACGATCAGGCCATCCTCACGCTGATGAATACATATGACGCCGTCGTAAAGGGTCCTGACCGGCCGACGATCAACGAGTATCTGAAAGATCAAGCTCGTGTCACGGCCGTGTTGAAGAAGCATTACGCCCTACGCAACCCAAGGTTCCAGTGTCTGCTGCACGGCGACACGCACACGGGTAACACGTACCTCGTCAACGGTGCGCCGCGCTTCCTCGATTGGCAGATGATCCACATCGGATCTGCATTCCACGACTTGGCGTATTTCATCGGAGCAGCGCTGACCGTTGAGGATCGGAGGGCACGGGAATGGGATATCGTCGACCACTATCTTCGCACACTGGAGAAGTTTGGTGTTGAACCGTTGTTCAGGTCGGACGAGGAGGTCGTGAACGAGTACAAGAAGTCTTTCCTTGCAGGCATCGGGTGGATTATGTGTCCGTATGAGATGCAAGTCAAGGAATGCGTGCATCCTATGGCGCTGAGATATGCCGCCGCCTTGGACGACCACAAGGTGCTGGAGCTTGTGGAGGGTTTGCCCGAGTCAAAGTAGGGTGTCGGACCTTGAAGAAATTTTAGTTCCGTTACAAGAATCGAATGATGAAGAAAGGAACTCTGGACGTGAAACGATATTCGAAGCAAAGAAGATTCTATGATGAGGATTTACAGCAACGTCATAGATCAGCGCAACGCTAGCATCTCCAACCCTTTTCCTACGACTAGGCCTCCTACAGAGCAACGAGCGCATTTATCATCTAAAAGATCATCGTTGAAACAGTGCACACACGTCATTTCTAGTTTTCTTATGCTGCAAGGTCGCCTACCGGACTTCCTGATCGAGATATTCTTTTTGCTGGTGATCCACGAGGAGGCCTCTATCGACAGCGATGAATGGGCTCCCTAGGCCTCAGAGGATGATTACATGTTCGATACCGTGGAGGACAATGTCGACTGGATTGCTTCTTCCGTGGACGAGAGTAGCTTCAAGAAGCATGCAAGAAAATTTCGAGACCTTGTGCGATGCATGACTACAATCAATCGTCTCACGCTTCAGTAGGGGAGAAGTCTGACCCATCGCCCGACCGTCATTGGTTTGATAGAGGCTCAGGCTGGTTTTGACCTACCAGATCTCGAAATGCTCCCGAGTATCTCGACTCTCCCTGGTAGACCACGCAAGGTATCAGATAATATCAATCAGCACAGATCAATCGGGTGTGTGAACTGCGTCTGAGGCAGTCACACATCACGGCACTGTCAAAGTTTGTTCGGCAGGATGTCATTCATGGCTAATGCTATTGAATAACTCCCGCCCAGCCACTACGCTGATAATAGGGAACCATGCCCATCCAGTACGCTGATCGTAGGGAATCATACCCAGCCACTACATTGATAGTAGGGATTCATGCGCAGTCATTGCGCTGATCGTAGGGAATCATGCCAGAGTGTGCCCACCTTATGGTCTGCTCGCCCTCTGCGCAGCTTCGGTTTGTCGCACCATCGCCTTAAGCAACGAGCTGGATGACACCACCCGCCTCTTTGATTTTCTTCTCGGCTTCAGCGCTCACGTAGCGAGCCCGGACGACGACCGGAACTTGGATGCGACCCTTGCCAAGTAGTTTTGCGTAGCCGTAATCGAGAAGGTTGATGACCGGAGCGGTTTCGGAAGGAGACGACGTGTTCACGTATTTCTCGCGGTGCTCGTCGGGGATGAGGGTCAGAAGCTATCCCAGATCAGAATCGATTCCACAGATATGGGTAAGGGTTTCAGGCTACCTTGTCGATGTTCACCACGGGTTTCCACTCGTGGTTGCGCAGCAGATGGAAGCGACGCATACCGACCTTTCCAAAGTATCCCGGATGATACTTGTCCAAATTGGTCCTGTGATGATGTTGACCTCCGGCAAGACCACGCTGCGCATTATTAGAATCATCGGCGGCATGTTCACGGTCTTCAGTTACTTACACCACCGGGATGCTTTCGGTGCTTGCCAACGCGTCCATGTCCAGCGCTGACATGTCCCCTGTGCTTTCTCGTCTTGCTGTTGCGAGTCGGCATGTTGATGGAGTGGTGTGTGTGTGTGAAGTGGGTGTAGACGTTTGTTGGAGTTAAAAAGATATCCAATGTGCGGCAAGCGAGCTTGGCAACGCTAGCCTGGTTGGGCCTAGCCTGGACACAGGTCAAGCGATGAGACCTCGAATGCGTTAAATTAATTGGGGCGTGAATAATGTAACGTCAATATAGAACAGATTTTCTTCTGAATATATTCAACATAAAGCTATAAGATACTGCGCTGCATAGCAGCTAACTCAAACACTCATACTGGAGGCTTTCCTGCGGGAAACGCGGAAAATGACTCTCCACATGTACGGACCAGATGCCAGTTTCGAGGTTCTGCATCTATATGATTAAGCTCGAGCTATAGCCTCTGAAGATCACATTCTAGAGAATCTGGCGAGGGCGAGAATCCGTGCTATACTTCTTCACTCGTTGACAATAATCGATGTGGGATTTTTATCTGCGGAAACGATTAGGGATATTCGCGCCTGTCAGAAAACATGGTATTGGTGTCATGTCGTTTGATAGCACGTCGAATTCCTCGCAAACGGATGCTCCATCCCACTCCCTTCGTCCAAACACCAAGCCTCCAATTCTACATTCGCACAATCCCCCGGTGTCGTCTGGCCTTTGTCCTTATAATATAGCGCGATGGCAGGTCCATACAACAGCGTTGAGTTGCACACATAAAACGTTCCCGTCCCATAGTACACCGTGCCCGGCCAGTTCGCAACCTCAACACCCGTTGTAGCGACTCCACCCGTGACGAAGACATTTCTCCGGCCCTCTTCGTCGGGTGCACTTCTCGACGCAACATTCACCCCCCATGGCCAGGGTGGTGTGCCGCCATCGGTCCAGATCTGCGAAGTGTGACTGGAGAAGTCATCGGCAGTGCCGTTGCTGTAGAAGGTGCGGCCGGCATTGTTGGTGAGGACCACATAGCCGTTTCCAGGGTAGATGTGGTAGGTGGTAAGGTTCCAACCCTGCGCGATGGCGCTGAGAGAGGATTCGGAATTGAAATTGGCGGTGACGCGGAAGTTGGGGGATTCAGAAATGGGTGGTAGGCTCTGAGCAGCCGCGAGAGCAATTGCGCTGGCGAGGTAAAGGAAATGCATGATGAACAACGAGAGGATTCTGGGGGGATCAAATGATGAAGAAAACGAGGACACTTATACCAGACATTACCAACACGAAGAGGCGTGTGACATCGAAAGGTGACCAGTGGGATGACTACAAAAGGCCTCATGGGGAAAGTACGCATATGGAGTACCAGACACGGGGACGGGGCTAGACGAAGCGGGGTTGGAATGGAGCCAGAGGTCTGGTCGACGATGACGGAGGTGGTGCAGATGCATATATTGGGTTGGCCAACTCGCATTCGCCGCAGCAGCTTGGACAAGCTTTCTTACCAACATGCAATGCTTCGTTCGCACCGATCAAGTTGCAGTAGTGGGACAAGGGCGGGAGTGGTGCGAAAGAGCAGCGGACGGGGTAGCGGCGGCGCCAAGACCATACGTGCCAAGGCCGTGCTATTTCTCCGCTTCCGAACGGTGGCCTAAGCTCGCGACCGCGACAGCAACGGCTCCCCGTGCGCTCGACTTCTTCTGTATTGACGGACGACAGGAGCAGGTCTCGCCTGCACTGTCCGCCTAATACGACAACCCACCATGGACGACGCCGCCGACGACCCGACGGCCGCGACCGTCTTCACGGTCCTCCAGCAGAAAGTGCACCTCGACTTCAGTTTCTGCCCGCGCCAGGTCAAAGGAAAGACGACGCTCGAGATCCAGCCGCAGTCGCACAAGCTGAGCGAGATCCAGCTGCATGCCCGCCAGCTCAGGGTCACAAGGGTCACGGTCGCCGGCCGTGCGGCTGCCTTCGACTACAACAACCTCTATGACCGCCTCTCCCTCTATCCCGGCACCGGCATCGAGCAGTTTCACTTCCCCCGTGACCGTCTGCAGCGGCACGAAGAGCATCTGGAGAAGGAGCTGGTGATCTTGGTGCCGGACAAGACACGCATCAAGGAGTTGCATCTGCCCGGCGCCCAGGACAGCTCGTTCGAGTCGCTGGCGGTCGAGATAGAATACGTCCTGGACGACTTCCGCGACGCCGTGTATTTCACCGGCGTGGAGGACGGCGACTCGCGATTCCCGCATGCCTACACCCGCAACTCGCCGTTCCCGGGAACCGCATCGGCACTCTTTCCGTGCCTCGACGATGGCAGCACGCGAGGCACGTTCGATGTGTCGGTGCGCTACCCGCGGACTGTCGGCGATGCACTCTCCAAGCGCCCCGAACCAGTGCAGGTGGACAACTCGCCCAAGGCCGACAGCGTCATGAGCGGAATCGACGACGACTGTAATGATCTGGCCGAGGAGGAAAAGGCGCTGGAGATGTCGGTCATTTGCTCGGGGCTGTTGACGGATGATGTACGCTGTGACCCCCGCGTTGTGGTGTTGCTTCGCTAACAAGACAGATTGTCGACCCGAAAGACCCCACGCGCAAGACGGCCAGCTTCACAATATACACCTCCACCGGAATCCTCCCGCAGCACCTGGGTATTGTCATCGGCCCCTTCCAGCACGTCGACCTTGGCGAGTATCGTGACACGGCAGAAGACGATCGATTGCAGGACGAGGCCATCAAGGTGCATGCTTTTTGTCTACCAGGCAAGGAGGAAGAGGTTCGCAACAGCGCCATGATGATTCCAAAAGTACTTGACAATTTCACCGACAAATACCAGACGTACCGCTTCGGCAAGTCGTACAAGATGGCCTTTGTCGATGATCTAGACTGCGACACGGCTCACACCATGTCGCTGACCATTTGCAGCTCGCGTCTTCTCTACCCCGAGACGGTGTGGGAGCCTCTCGAGCACACCACCCGGATCCTCATTCACGCTGTCGCCAGTCAATGGATCGGTGTCGACGTTATTGCCCAGGAACTTACAGACTACTGGGTGATTGTCGGTGGCTCATGGTTCATGACCGAATTCTTTCTCCGCGACTTATTTGGTCGAAATGACAACCGCTTCCGCCAGAAATTGAGAATGGATAAGGTCATACAGATGGACCTGAGGCGACCATCTTTGTGGGAGCTCGGCAAGTTTCTCCAGCTGGATCCTGGAGAGCGTGAATTCATGGAGCTCAAGTCTCTCTCTGTCTTATCCGTTCTTCACAATCGCCTCGTCAAAGCCAGTGGCAAGAATGGCGTAGACCGTTGTCTGTATCGCCTCCTGTTCAACTCTGGAAACGGACAACTCATGAACGGCGCCATTAGCACCGACTCCTTTCTCTCCATCTGCGAGAAGGTGGGACATCAGAAGCTGGAGAATTTCTTCAAACAATGGGTGTATGGATCGGGATGTCCAACCTTTGAATGCACCCCTTCGTTCAACAAGAAGAAGCAGGTCGTTCAGCTCCTCATCAAGCAGACACAGGCGGATCCGATCATCCTGCAAGACGATCGTTCGCTTGCGGCTTCTGAGTTCGTACGCGAGGCCAAAGAGCGGAGTCATGGATTTATTCCCGATGCTGACTGGCCTGCCTTTGTTGGGCCTATGACCATACGAATTCATGAGGCAGATGGCACTCCTTACGAGCACATTGTGGATATCAATTCGTCCCTCGTCAAGGTTGAGATTCCTTACAATACCAAATACAAACGGCTGAAGCGCAATCGTTTGAACAAGGAACGTCAAGCCGCCGCCCAGGGTCTGGATGCCGGTGGCGAAGCGCAAGAAGACATCACGCTCTACTCTCTAGGTGATTTGTTTCAAACTCCCGAGGAGATCCAGGAATGGAGAATCGAAGAGTGGTCTGCAGAGGACGAGCAGAAGATGGAAAACGAAGCCTACGAATGGATTCGGATCGATGCCGACTCTGAATGGATCTGCCGGACCAATATCAACGACATGCCCTCGTACATGTACGTTTCGCAGCTGCAGCAAGACAAGGACGTCGTGGCCCAGGTGGAGTCAATCCAGTACCTGGCACGCAAACAAGCACATGGCCTGCTCTCCAGCATTCTGGTCAAGACGCTCATGGATCACCGGTACTTTCACGGCATTCGCACCATGGCGGCCGATGTTCTCCCCAATAATGCAACTCCAGAGAGGGATATGATAGGCCTTTTCCATCTGGTCAAGGCCTTTCGCGAGCTCTTCTGTCTACCAAATTCGCCCATGACCCGCGCGAACAACTTCGAGAATCGCGCGTCCTATAACATACAGTGCGCGATACCCAAGGCCATTGCAAGGATCAAGGGGCCTACCGGCGAGCCGCCGGCGGAGGTCAGGAGCTTCCTGCTCGATGTTATGCGTTACAATGACAACCGCGGGAACAGTTATAGTGACGACTTCTATCTTGCAACCCTCATGCGATGCCTCACCGAGTGCATCACCAAGCCGAAGCTGGACGTTGACCATACATTGGGTCTAGAAGATGAGCTGAAGAAGCAGGACGATTTCCGGAAAACGGCGAGCGATGAACTACAGCGTCACCTTCGTCTTGACGAATGGATCCCCACATATCAAAACGTCTACACGACAACAGTGCTTGAATGTGAAGCCCAGCTTATCCGGAATCGCACAAATCCATTTCGGATCACAGGATTCCTTCAGTACACTCAGCCCGGAAATGCCGACAATGTGCGCCTGGCAGCGTGGGCGTGTTTGGTTGACCTCGGAATCTTCAATAATAGTCCCAGCGTGGTTGAGTACATGGTTCGTGAGATCGAGTCAGATCTCTCTCCCTATGTAAGAGCACAACTGCTGCGCATATTCAACAGAGCCATCGGGCAGGTTGCTGTAGGGGATGTCTTTACCCTCGATGATCCTGCCGAAAAGCATGGGGGACTTGTTATGGAGGAAGAAGCGAATGTGACAAATCGTGCCTCTGAACTGGCGCGACGCAAGCTGGATGGTGCTATGCAGGGGTTGGTGAACGACATGGCTGGTAACGTAAGACTGAAAAAGGCTATGGAGCATGCCCTAGCTGCGGGAAGCATGTCGCTACGTGATATGTCCGAGCTTACTGATGTTGCCGCTCTCATTGTTTCCCCGGTCAACAAGCTGGAAGTCCAACTCAAGTACCCGCATTACTGGAAAGTGGAAAGGGCATGGCGCGATGGAGAGGGCGAACATGTATGGATGCGGTTCTACCAGTCTGATCGTATACGGACCCAGGCGACCACTCCATTGAAGCCCGCTGCTCTACCTAAAGTTGCTCCTAAAGTTGCCCCTAAAATTGCTCCGCCGGTACCTCCTCCGGTGAACAGCTCAACAACACCAAGGCCAGCTTTGAAATTGAAACTCGGCAACAAGACAAATACATCAGGTACCGTTTCTACGCAAGGAACCACGGGACCTTCGCCTATGCCTACTCCTACTCCTACTGTGGTCGAAACACCCGTGGCATCTAATGCGCCGTTATTGAGGGTAGGCTCTGTAGCCATGGAGAGCGGCCCGCAGCTATCGATAACGAAGAAGTCGCGATCTCCTGTCCCGCCCCCTATACCCATTCCTACCCAGGCAAAATCGCCAGCCGTCCCTGTTCAGTCGCCACCCGTGCTAACAAAGGTACCATTCGCTCAACCCGCTCCATCACCACGGCCCTCTCCAGCTCCTCAACCGCCAACAAAAACACCAACACCGGTGGAGGGTGCAGAAAGCGCGGCGTCAACACCTCGGATACCACACGCCCCCACGCCTCCGATCTCACGTCCCTCGCCTGCGCCCAAGTCCGCGTCGAATATCCCCCCATCTAGGGCCACTTCGACCGTCCCCGCGTCGACCACGTCTGGACCTCCGCTCAAGGTTAAGCAATCGCTCAGCCTCAAGCTCAACAGCTCCAAGTCATCTACGCCTAAGTCGGCGCCATCTGCGCCCAAATCCTCCAAGCCTATTAAACAACACAAGAAGCAAAAGATTGTTAAGCTGCGACTTGCACCAGAAAAACTTGCTAAAATACGGGACAGCGAACCCAAGAGTGGAGTCAAGCGCAAGGCAGGCGGGTCGCTAGACCAGAGGCCGGCTAAGAGGCAGAGCACGGAGCCGTCGGTGGCGGTGAATGGGGTGAGCAGCAGTGGGTCCAAGGGAAAGAATAGGGGATTGGTAACGAAGGAGAAGGCTGGAGGGCGGTTCTTGGTCAAGATGAAGTTTGGGAAGGGAAAGTTGAGGGCGGAGTGATCACACGGATCGGGAGGAGAGTGTGGAAGATTGAAGAACAAGTGTAAGATTCGGAGATTGTACCCCTCAGAGACAGCGGGCAAAGAAAGAGTTGGGGACAATTGTTCCATGCATTTTGCGGCGTTCGAAACTCGATATCCAGGGAGGCATTATGGAAGGATTCTCTGGAGCAGGCTTAGGTTTCAGCATATAGCGGTGGCGTTTCTCCTTTGGTGTGGTGGAACCTCTTTTTCGACCGACAGAGAGATGCGGAATCAGTGGAATGGAATGGAATGGAATATACCCCCTTTGTAGCAGTAGTCTCCAGTGAACATTTACCGCCCTACTTACCGCGGTAGGTGATTTGAGAATCAAGAAGTATCATATTGAACGCTTTATCAATATGTAGAAGCCTGGGCAAGGGATGGGTGTGGCGGTGATGGTATCAAGCAGTACAGTAGGCAGATGAGATGGTGTCAAGCGTGCAGAGAGAATGGCTTGGATAGTTAGTTGCTTACTCATCTACGCACGAAAATGTATCTATATAAAAACAGGCCTTTGCGCTTTCGATGCTCGCCACACGTCCTCTTTCGGACCAAAATGTGAATGATTAAAAGATGGTATGAACCTCACCCAGGCCATGTTTCTCCCCTTTGCAGAAGACTCGAGTGAGTGCCGGAATCCACCTCTCCCAACCCATCATGAACAGAACCTGCCTTTTCTCTTCCCTTTTCTTTCCCCCGCTATTCCCTCCTTCCTCGACATCTTCGCTCGTTATACGCCAAGAACGAAAGAGAGCAGGACTTGCATCGTGTCTGTCCTGCCTGCCTGGCACCGGAGAAGATGCAAACAAACACCGGGAGCATCGTGTTCTCCGTCGCCGGATTTCGAAAAAGATGCCAACATGGGGGGGGG
>JAGQEM010000074.1:13024-117661 GCA_019202945.1 Corynespora olivacea
GTTTTTGTTCTTCGCCCTGTTTCCTTTCTCCGTTTCTCCCCCCTTTCCCGGCCGTTTCTGGTTTGTTCTCCTTCGCCCCGCTGGCGGCGGCGGGGCGGGGGGGGGGGGCGGCGGGGGGGGGACATGCGTCATGTGTGCGGCAGAAATGGGGGGTCGAGATCGGAAGGCGAGTGGAAGCCGCTCCTCCGTATCGTATGTGGGAGATGGTCCCCGCCCGCGCGCCCGCTCTGGTTCACGGTGCGGTGGATATATATGCGTTGGCGTGGCAAAAGTGTGGCAACGATTTCCATGGGGACTTTGTGACTGGTACGAACAAACGAAACTGTCGCCGGACTTGTGGTTGGGAAGTACGTGTGTGGAATCTACGACGACATGGGATGTGGCGAAAAGACGTGTCGAGAGATGCATGGGTGGGACTGGGGTGTCCCGTCCTGATCAAAGTGAAAATTCTAAGCTCGATGATGATGATGATGATGATGATGATGTTGATAATGTTGATAATGTTGATGATGTGTAGAGTCTGTGTCCCATCTCATAAGATATTCATCTCACGATGAGATCACGACATTCCCCCACCCCCAAGCCACGAAAGCCGAGAGCCACAGAAATTTCCTTGCTCTGCTGTAGCAGGCGGATCCATCATCGCTCGACAAGAAGACGCGAATTCCCCACATGTACATATTTCCCCGTACCTACACTGTAGCCTCGGGTCCTGCGGAAGAAAAAGAGTTTGCGCCCGCCATCCATGGTTGGACCGGCTGTCCTCGCCGTTTGTGGGGAAAAAAAAAAGGACGGCGATGTTACGTATGGAAGGAGTGTAGTGTCATAATCAATCGCTGGAGAGCATTGGATGTTAAAAAAAAGGACTTCCCGAAACGTATGGACGAAAACGAGAAGGAGATTCCAGAGGTGGTAGGTATGTGGTTGTATCGGCAAGGCTCGGACCGAAACCCGGCGAGATGATTATTCATGTGGGAAGTGGCATGTCTCGTTGCTTTGAAATAGGGTTTTTTTGTTGGATTAGATGGGTCGTAGTATAAATTTTAAAAAGTTTCTCTCTCTCCCTCTCTCCTGCGCTCCGTGATCCGAAGCCATCTCAAAAGCAACATGACATCTGGACTTTCGTCCCCGGCCCAGTTTTGGAAATACGACACCTTGCAGTACATTTGCTTACAGGAATTACAGATGTGACGGTACATGTGCGATGGTTGGAACGTGGTGGCAGACGTGGTTTACGTAAGAGACAATGTTAGATAGTACCACGTAGATGACTTGATGTCGAATGGGGTCGTCATCATTACCATCGTCATCACCACCACCATCACCGATTCTGAAATGGAAAGAAAAATCTCAACAATGTTGGATTGCCTCTCCCTTGTCGCTGCAGAAAGCTTTTGCCTGTTTCCGAAACCTCTCTAATGCAAATATACTCCAAAATACTATGCTGCTTTTTGAAGCCATATATACAATGTAAGGCATTAATTACTTCGTCAAATGACTGCTACAAGGTCTTTCCAAGCATGGACAAGGCATCGTCATCGTCGTTACATCATAATGCATTTCGACTCCTCGCCGTCATTTATACGCCTGTCTATTGTCTCCTGTATTGCTGTTGCTGCTGTTGGTGTGCATACCGCGCCGCCGCTTGCGCTTGGTCGAAACTCGCGCCATAGGCTTGCGTAGCCTGCTGCTGCTGCGGTGCGAAGTACTGCGATGGATTTGGCGTCCCCCAATTTTGCTGCAATCCAGGCGACATACCTTGCTGAGGAGAGTAACCTTGCTGAGGAGAGTATCCCGGCTGTTGATACATCTGTTGCATCTGGCTGGTATTCGAATACGCAAATGCTTGCTGGTATCCTTGCGGAGTCCCCATCGGTGATGGGGTACCGAAGCCAACAGGAGTCGTCGCCATCTGTTGACCCATCTGCTGCATCTCCATCATCTGGCGTTGCTGCGCTGCCATCATGCGACGGTCAATCTCGGCTTGCATCGCTGCTGTATTGCGATTCGACTTGGCGGCCGCCTTCTCCTTCTCGCGATAATCGATGTAAGCAGTCAAGCCTGCCGAGGATTGTCGCTTCTCCTGCTTTGGGCTCTTTGAGAGATCGATCAACGGCGTGTTGGTCATCCGGGCCACCTGCTCCTGTTCGCGGGCTGAGAGTGATGTCGGGCGCTGATCCAACAACAGCTCGGCGCCTCGAGAGAGCGGCCGAGAAAGCGGCCGGCTGGGTGGGCGTGCGGGGCTCTCAAGAGTGCGCTGTAGATGGGTCCAGTCGCCGGAATGGTTACGCACCAGAGGTGGAGTATGCGAATTGCTCCTGCCGTGGCCGAAAGCAGGTGGAGTTCGCGGTTGTCCAGCAGCGCGTTTGGCTACCCATTCCTCCGGGTCAAGTCTCTGTTTCTCGGGTTGCGGTTGCGCTGCCATCCCAGGCTGCCAGGGAATGCTTCTATTCTCGGACGCCTGCGGTGATGCAAATTGAGTGGGCATGTGCACTGCTGCAGTTGGTGTCGTCATTCCAGAGTAGGACTGACGCTTGTCACTCGCAGTTGCGAGATTCTCCCGAGATTGGGAGAAGCGATTTTCAGTAAACATCTGGGTAACAGTACCGCCAGTGCCCGGACGTTTGGCACTGGGATCTAACCAATACGTGGGACCAAAGTCAATTGTAGGGAGATCAGGCTCCACTCCTTGAATCGCCTGGAGCTCCGGCTTGTGGAGATTGTCGCCAAAAACGACTTCGGGCTTGTGACCTAGCTCTGGGTTTCCAACCGTCTTCAGCATACCACTTCGGGGTCGATCGGGCATCCGATTTGCGGGTTTTGGTGGCTCGACATCCTCTTCTATCGTGCTCGCGTAGTCGGGTGTGGAAGTCGACATCGCATCATCCCGGCTGTATCGGCTGCTGGACTGACTCTGCTCCCGTTGCAACAGTTGACTGGTGTAGTTGAGACGGTCGAGGGCTTCGGGATCGACTACGTCGTTTCGTAAACTGCCAAGACTTGAGCTGATTGTTGAGTGGACGGAACGGGCATCATCCCCTCGTAGAGACAACGAGGACCGACCTGGCAATGGTTTACGCGGCACCTGACCTCCGCCAGCAGCAGAGTACGGTTGCCGAGCAGACTCTTGGCTTGGGCGCGATCCGAGGACCGGCAGCACGGTATGCTCAGGCACAGGTGGGGCAGCTGGCTGATACGCTGATGACAGCGGCTCTACAAATTGGTCTTGTTCAACAAACGGGGACGCAGGTATAGTCGGGAGGCGGCTGCTAGAGTGGCCGGTGCGCTGCATATACGGGTCTGAGAAGCCCTGTTGGTTAGCATCGAGGTAATTCAGATTTGAATTGCCTTCAAAATCACCACCTCTCCTACCATCCAAGCTCTCCTGGCTTCTCCACGCCGCCGCTGCACCCGCCACCGCAATTCCCAGGGGAACATTGGTGTTGGTCGCATCGGCCAGCTGATGGAGCGTTGCATTGTCCATGTGCGCGTTTGGCTTCATCATGGTCGGATTTTGAACCGGCACCGGTGGCTTCTGGCCAGGATGGTGAGCAAACGTAGGAGGCTGTTCGACAGGACCGTTTGGTGGGGCCGTAGGCGCAATCTGCATTTCCGGGAATTCGCGAGTATCCGGGCTTGGAGGCTGACTGTCAGGGGTCTCATAGCCATCGTGCTGCTGAGACCCGTTCAAGTGTGCGTGAGGGGGTGGGGGTGGGGTGCGGTCGTACTCGTCGGTGTTCTGCAACTGTGACAAGCGTGATGCAGACTTGTTGTAGCCATTCACCTGTTCGGACACGGAACGTTGGTGTCGGGGTGTGGAGAAATTCACAGCAGGGGGCGCGGAATCGATGCGTGGCGGACTTGAAGCCTTGGTTTCGCCGGCTCGAGCTGGCGAGGCCTGCCGAGTTGAGGGTTGCGAGCGGATCGATCCTTCTTGATCCGCAAACCTGAGCGTGCCGTTGCGGGAGGGAGTGATACTCGCCCGACCGACCGTATTCCTACGTGTGCCCGCTCTGCTGCCGTTGCGATCACGCGGAGTGGTCGCTATGCGCTTCGAGGTGATGTTTTTCAGTTCCTTCCTCCACTGTCGCTCCGACCAAGTGTCGCTCCCCTTGGTATGAATCAAGCCCACAATGTCCCACATCTCGAGATAGCCGTATCGTCGATCCGGGGGCATGGCAAACATCAGACCACGCGCATCCAACACGTCCGCAATCAGTTTGTTGGGCCGGCCGTAGAGGTTGAAGGTGTCGAATGCAGGGAAGAGCAATTGCAGCATGATCTCGAAGCCAGACACTGCCGGTCGCACCTCCGGCATGACAAAGACGAACCCTTCGGTGGTCTTCTCCGGGGTCGAGTGGATCGTGATTTGGCCCTCGATCTTCACCAACGTCGACTGGTCAATGAGCTGTTTCGACTGCGGGTAAATCGCGTAGCACGAGTAGGCGTCCTTGACCGTGGCGATCGGGCGCGTCTTCTTCTTGATCTTCTGGGTGTCGTAGAACTTGATATCGCCCTTGAGTACGACGGGCGAGCGATCGTACAGATCCTTCTTTTTCAACGTCTTGTGCATCTTGACCATCTCCTTTTCGTCCGGCGGGCTCACGACACACCAGCAACGGCGCCACGGAGTGCCGGCGCCGAACCGCACACGCACCCAGTCCTCGTACTTTACGCGTTGCCTCTCCAAGAGGGTGCGGATGTTGTTCAGCTGACGGCCCTTTCCGGCAATCAACGCGCCCGTGTATGCTTCCTGCAACGACGCGTGTTCGAACATGGCGAGGCGGATGCCGGCGGTCCATTGGGTGAGGGAATTGAACGAGTTGAAGTGGAACAGGTACTTGTTGCTCGCGGCGGTCGATACGCTGAGGATGTTTTCGAGCTTCTTGCCGTCGCTGAGGACCATGGAAGGCATCTACGACTTGGTCAGCGGGGGGGGGGAGGCTCCGTTGTCGGCGTGGTCTTCCTACCATGTGTATGGCCGCATCCGTGAGGTTGATGAAGGTGGGCAGTACGTCTGCGTCGCCGGCGACCCTGTCCAGCTCGCTCGCGTCCCAGAAAGACAGGATGGTGCCCACCAGCTGGGCGAAGCACTCCTGCCACACGCGGTCGGCGGCGGGGCGTCCACCTGCAGGCGTTAGCGTCACACGGCAGGTTCATGGCAGGGCCCCACGTACGGGTGTCGGTGTCGTGGAAC
Source organism: Corynespora olivacea (assembly GCA_019202945.1). Classification (NCBI taxonomy): domain Eukaryota; kingdom Fungi; phylum Ascomycota; class Dothideomycetes; order Pleosporales; family Corynesporascaceae; genus Corynespora; species Corynespora olivacea. The sequence goes on from JAGQEM010000074.1 coordinate 18,222, forward strand.
TTGAGGAAGTAGCCCTCCTGGAACAGCTTGTTCGAGTGGCTGTTCAGGAAGGTGAAGATGCGCTGCAGCTCGGGCAGCGTGTCCTGGCCCACCTCCATGACGGGCGGCTGGTAGGTCTGGATCATGGACGCGGGGCGCGACGAGGCTCTCGAGTCGGGGCGCGGGGGCGGTGACTCCTGGTCGTCGTGTGGGTTGAAAGCAACGGAGAAGGACGAGGCATCGGGCTGCTTGACGGCGGGGGACGGCGGGGCGGGAGAGGGTGTATGGGCTTGGGGGTGGGCTTGAGAGGCAGCCGAGGCGGCTGAGGCAGATGATGGGTTGCGACGGTGCAAAGTGTTCCGGGCTCCTCCCCACTCGCTCATAAAACTCAGGACTGAAGCGGCAGTGTCAGTGAATGTCGCAGGAGGAGCGCCGGGCGGTGTGGCGGCAAGGGAAAGCGCAGTTACCTCTCTTGGGACGAGCCATGGTGGCTCTTGTGTATGGCTACGCCCACGCTCTAGTGCGGTGGTGCGGCGCGGTGCGGTGCGGTGTAGGCACCGAGTGGCTGCTGTTGCAATGTCGTCTCTGTCGTCTCTGTCCAGACGATGTGGATGGATGCGAGGACGGAGGAATCTGGAAGAGTACAAAAGCACACAAGCAAAACGAGCGGCGCGGTGCTGCAAAGGCACAGCCGTGTATGCGTACACTACAGCGGGTATCCAGCAATCCAGCAGTCTAGCAGCAATAGGCGTGTGTCAAATTCGATGCGGCGTCCTGTCCTAAACTGGCGACGCAGCTTGTTTTGCCTTGAGAAACTCTGGGCGTGCAGACTTATGACGCCGACGTTCCGAATGATCAATCCTGGAGACTCACGATGCAAAACAACATGCTACCTTGCCACCAAGCTGCTGCCATGCTACCAAGCTGCCATGCTTCCAGAAGGAGCCGAAGGCCGTCGGTGGAGGAATATTGGCTGGGCTTCCTGTTGCAGTCAACACCATATCCGACCGAGCCGGTTGCGCGGTGCCAGCTGACGGAGACTCGCCCAACCCATCCCGCTAGCCAAACCGCGCAAGAGGGCCAGGTATGCATGCAGAACGCTTGGTTCCTCGCCACTATTGACATGTCTGCACAGTCATACGATGGTGGAGGAACGCCCGGCAGTGCTGGGCTAGTGGGCTGTTGCGGGGGGTAGGGGGGAGGGAGGAATGGAGGTTGTGTACCTGGGTAGTACATACGGAATCCAGATGCGCGCGCGGAATGCGGCTCAATCGTCCCCATCGCTTCAGGGTTGAGGGCGACAGGGGCAGCTCCACCGGGTGCTGTCAATCATACATACAGGCCCCGGCCGTCTCAACGTGCATCGATTGCTGATGGACTGTCACGGTGGAGTGCATCACCAGTGCGTCCTCGCACCGTGATTGACCGCGTGCCGGAATAGACTTTCCATGTCGACTACCTGCAACCTGCCCGCCTCCACCTGGATTGCATTGCATGCATCGTCACGTGCATGCGGCCGTCACGTGCACGACGCGACACCACGCGGGCTGGCATGGTCAAAGCGCTGCGCTCTGCCCTCACGCCTATCGACGGACCAACCTCGAGCAGGAAATCCACAGTATAGCTGCCATCACGCGTCCTGCACTTGATGTCCACGTAGTACCACCGCGGCATCTTCTTCCGCCAATCTACCATGGCACGTCTCAGCGCAACCAACGAAGCCCTGGGAGACACCGAGCCCGACGCGAAGGGCGCGTCAAAGAAACGAAAGCGCGCTTCGAACGCGTCAAAGGACTTTTGGGACACCTTCCACGGCTTCCAGGTGAAGCCCGCGGCCAAAAGGCGCAAATCGGAGAAGGATCCAAGCACCCGCGCTGTATGTGTAGATACCCTATCATTATCATGGTCTCGGCGATAGAAAGTGATGGCAATGCAAACCCATCGTCGTACCATTGCCAAATCGAGATGGAACAGCGCTGATTTTGCATCTTCCCAGGCTGTCTTCAAAGGGACCCATCTTACCGACCGATCATTCGACATCGTCGGCAAGGAAAACGCGGAACAATGGAAGAAGCTTTCGCGATACCGCAGGTTCACCAGTATGTCGACTTCCACCCGAGAGGCCTCTGCAGCGTCCAGCTAACAGCACACGGTCGAAACGTACGCATTCGAGATCGGCGACATCGTCCTGGTCAAACCCGACCAACACGAGCCGGCAAAATCCAAACGCGCGGCGGTCGACCGATGGATCGCAAAGATCTTGGAGATTCGCGGCTCCGACGAAATGCACGTCTACCTGCGCGTATACTGGCTATATCGACCGGAGGATCTCCCCGGCGGACGCCGGCCGTACCACGGTCCCTACGAGCTGATTGCCAGCAATGCGATGGATATAATCGACGCAATGACCGTCGACGGGTCGGGAACGGTCGTGCACTACGAGGAGCGCCCGGACAGAGCGGAAACACTCAGCGGAGACGAGTTCTTCTATCGGCAGACACTCGACGTTACCAAGGCTGCGGCCAAGCAGCTGTCGGAGCTGCCGAGATACTGCATCGACGACGCGCCCCACGACACCAACTCGCTTCTTGTGCAATGCGACGCCTGCCAGAGGTGGCTTCACGGGCGTTGTCTCGAAGGAGCCGCCGTGGAAGACGCACTGGCAGCACGCTCAGGGGAAGGCAAGAGAAAGGGGGGAGCCAAAAAGAAGAACCAAGGCGCCGTCACTCTGACGGCAGCCATCTCCGCGACGGGAGGCAAAACACACATGAACATCTCCGGCCCGCAACCTGGTTCGAAGACCTCGAAGACCTGGACCGTGCCCATCAAATGCCTCTTCTGCAAAGCCACAATCGAGGATGTCGAGGGGAGCGATGCCGATGTCAATGACGCGGCTACCACCACAACACAGGACAACATCCATGTCGGCGGCAAATTTCCCTCCACGCCTACAGACCAGTCGGACGAAGAAGAAGAAGAGTCTGTCCTGAACGCCGAGATGAGCAGTCCAATCAAGCAGTCTGCAGCTGAGGAGAACCCGCTTGCCCCGGCGGCCACCGAGGACATGGTTCCCACGTCGGCTGCCGTGCAAGAGCAAGAGCTTGGCGATGCTCCTCAAAGTGACTCTCTCTTCCCAACGCCGTGAAAGTAGGTATGCCCTGCTAAGATCATGGCAGGCTATCAACGTAATACATCGAGGAAGCGCAGGCGGCAGACTATCGATGGCTCGGCAGGGAAGAAGGCTGCGCACGAGGGGAAGGGGAACAAGGCAAAGCGACAAGCTGCTACCCAAGTGACTACACCGTCAATTGATTATGTGAACCCCGTCGTGCTACAGTCCGGGCTACAGGGACTCCAACGAGTTTTCGGGACGCCAGTCTAGCCCAGCTTCCGTCGTGGATGAATCAAGAAAAGAAAAGGACCGCGCAGTCAAGACGAAACAGCTGCTGTTCATCTATCGTGCGCGTGGACCGTCACCGCAACCGCGTACCTTCCAACCGACGGCGATCCCAACAGCGTACAATCGACGCTAGTAGATATATTACCCCCTAATAAAACTTCCTCGGCCAAAGATTCATCCCAATCTTCTCCCCCTCCCCCACCGGCAACCCCGCATGCACAACCCTCCTATCCCCCCTCCCCTCCCCATCAAGATTAACCCAAAACACCGCATTCCCGCTGACCGGACGAAACCTCACGCCCCTCCCCACCCCCCCGGCGCCACCCCACCCAACAACCCCTCCTCCCAGCCCCCACCCCGATCCAGCACATCGACGCCGGGAAAATACGTCTCGCCCCCCGTGCAATCGCCCCTGAGGAAGACGAAGAAGCTCGCGGGGCGGTTGAAGCGGCGCCCGCTGCCGTCCTTGACCGGCTGGTGCGTGGGCCAGTGGTCCGTGTGCAGGTTGTAGCGCTGCGAGGGCAGGTAGCGGACCAGCTGCGGGAGCGAGAAGGGCTCGTCGGGGCGCAGCGAGGTGCCCAGGAAGGTGCGGGCGCGGGCGAGGATGCAGGCGACGAGCGGGTGGTCGTCGTCCAGGGGGGCGGATTGCGAGGTTCGGCCGGGGTCTTTTTGCGTTTGGCCGGCTGCGCGGGCGATGAAGGAGTCGGCGAAGGCGGGTTCGCTGCGAGGAAGGGGGGGGGGGGGGGAGATGTCAGTGTGTCAGTGTGTCAGTGTGTTGGCGGTATGGTTGGGTCGGTGGAATGGATGGATGGTGGGAGGACTGACGTACCCTAGCTTGATGAGCGCTTCGGCTTCGGCGGCGGAGGTGAAGTTGTTGATGTAGATCATCAGCGGATCGAGCGATATGATTTCCGTTGTGTAGGTGTGTCTGCGGCATGCCTCGAGGAGGGACGGTGCCGCCGGGTCCACCACGGGGCGGCCTACCGTTCCATCGGCTTGCGGAGCTGGGGAAAGGAAGGTCCGGACTTGGGGTGGGAGGTGGTGCTTGATAGGTTGGTCTGACCAGAGGGCTTGGAGGAGGAAAGGGAGGACGAAGAAGAAGAAGGTTGCCAGACCGGCGAGTTCGGCGGGGGACTGCGCGGATGGAGATGGGTGGTGAGTAAGAGGTCGTGGGCGTGGGGCTGGGGACGTACGATTTTCGCTCTTGTCTTGGAGTTGGCTTTTTCAGGGGAGGTGGGTTTGTCGTGGATTTGTGTCGACTTTGCCATTTCGAACCGGACGGGATTCGCACTCTGGTTGGCGGTGAATGCGGGAGAGATGGCGAGACTTCAGTTATAACATCATGCTATGCGTGGGTTCGCTACAGGACATGTGGCCCGAATCTTCGCACCTCCATTGTGCACCCTTGGAGCTTGCGCGGGAGGCTTTCGGGTCGTTTGGTGGATTGGGAACGTCGTATTGGTCGGTCATTGTCATTTGGAACGGTATGGTGTCGTCCATAGTATAGACAAGGGTGTCGGAATCCGGGGTAATATCGCTGGCGGGGTACCCTGCATGAGGATATATATTGCAGATTGCAGATGGAAAGAACATCTTTCCGTGAGGCTTCGGTGCATGAGACAAGCGAATGATGGGTCTTCAGGATAAATAACAAGAATCTCACGGGAGGGACAAAAGACAAGCGAGGTGTCAATCGTATGACTTGATGTCAAATTAAGATCATCACTGCATTCTAAACAACTTGCCTCTCTGTTGGCTTTCAACCTTCCCATCGTACTCGAGATATCTCAAATATTGAACCTCCACCTCGGATGCCTATCCCCTTGCTTCAGATCCTCAACACTATCATGAAACCCTGCAGTCTCGGGATGTGCAGCTAGGTAGTCTTCCTTACTCCTATTCTCCTTGGACAAAACCCACCACAGTGCACCAACGACAAACACATTCGCAATCAGATAACCAAGCGCGACGGAGTGTCCTAGAACATACCTCGGAGCCGTAGCCGGACGATACAACTGCGTTCCGATCACAGCACCCAGATTGCCGATGGAAATCTGTATAGCGTTGGCCATGGCACGTTTGGTCTGTCCGGAAACGTTGACTGCAGGCCATGAGAGCACGAGGGCGACCGACGGATAGATTCCCATGGCAGCAAAGAATGTGCCGACGTAGGACACGCCTGGCTTTTTGGTCGGGTTCACATTGGTTAGAAGGATGATGTAGCCGATGATGGCTATCGTAGATGTAACCATGGCGAACAGCGCGCGACGCTTATATTTCTCGGCGAGGATGGCCCAGCCGACCGTGAAAATGGTTGCTGCAGCGTATGGTGGAATTGTAAGGAGTTGAGATTGCGCCGCCGTGTAGCCCATGTCTTTGATGATTGTAGGCTGGAAGAAATCAGCTGTACGCTTGTTTGTTCAAGACCAGGATACTCACCATGAACAAAGAGAGCGTATACAGTGGTAGACTCATGGTGTGAAAGCCAGCCCCATATAGCCAGACCTTTGGATCCTTGAGAGCATCCAAGACCGAATTCCAGGAGAACTTCTCATCGTTGGTAGCGTCGCTGTCGGCTCTCAGCCGAGCCTGGATGAAGGAACGTTCGTCTTTTGAGAGCCAACTTACGCTCTCGGGATAATTGGAAATGAACCAGTAAGCAACGATGGCGATGATGATGGTCAGTAGACCTTCCTACATAATTTTTAGATGAACCCTCACCCTGTCTAAAAGTTTCGACTCACCAGAATGAAGATCCATCGCCAACCAGAGTAGTCTCCTACTCCTTTCATGTGCGCAATTCCCCATGCCAGGATGCCACCAAAAGCGCCAGCAAGACTGGCGCAACTGAAGAATAGCGAGATTCGGTACTGTCGCTCCTCGCGCTTGTACCACATTGACAAGTAATAAACAACACCGGGAAACAGGCCGGACTCGGCGACACCCAAGCTGACAGGAATCAGTGGTGGCTTCAAGGTATTGCTCACAAGGACTCACAAGAAGCGCACAGCGAAGAACCCAGACAGGTTTTGGGTGACACCCATGAGCGTTGCGACCACTCCCCAAACAACGGTCAGGGTGGGAAGCCAGAACTTTGGCGTCGTTCGCTTGAGAACGATGTTGCATGGTACTTCGAAAAGCACATATCCGACGAAGTAGAGCGTCAGTCCAGTAAGATATTGGTTGCCCGTCATCTTGAGGTCCGTCGTAAGACCTTCGATCCTTGCATTTGCAACTTTTCATGTCAGCCAGCTATAGCTCCAACACCATGGAGGGGACGCTCACCATTGCTGCGATCCAAGAATGAAAGCAGGTACAAGATGGACACGGCTGGCAGAAGTCTCAGGTCCAGCTTCCTCAACAGCCTCTTTTCATTCACAGCAGTAGTCTCTAAGATGTCCGGATCGTCGTTGGAAGATGTCGAAGCACCTGACCTGCCAACCTCAACGCTCTTTTCTTCCGAAGCCATGGTTTTGGTAGCTGCAGATGATCAAGAGCCGAATGGTCGACGGTACCACGTTGCATGCATGTAGAAAGGAAGGGCGCACGTCTCTTAAAAGCCCTCTACAGATCACTGCGAAACGACAGAAGATGATGCCATGATGTGGACATCCCAGCGATGCAAAGGGACCACGCCATGCCGTCACGCAATTTGGGATACGCTGCACTGCCATTGGACCAGCTGGGCGTTTCCTCCGTGGAGAGCCCATCGGGGCGGCCAGTTGCCGCGATCTGGAGCGAGAACGGTGCCGGCTTGCATTGTCCTGATGGAAGCGATGTTTTGCGAAATCCTGGGGTAGAATCACGACATCTGCATCAGCTGTGCGCTAGCCCGAAGAGGGCGCTGGCGTGAATGGGCGTGTCAGATCGAGCCTGCGTCCATGGTGGATATTCGATCGAGGTGAAATCATCATGGCGCTCGCACTGCTCGATCGATGTGTGCCACAGTACGGGCTGGCGTTGAATATTACGTTGGACTCAATGACGGTAAGGAAAGACGATCGTCTCAACGTCGTCTGGCTTGAGCACAGACCCGGCAATCGTGGTTTCCCATCTGAACCTTGTTGCCAGCTGTTCACCTCCTCTTCAGGTCGTCACCAACACACGACAACACGAGGCGATGTCAAGAATGTGTGAAAGAGTTGGATTTTTCCGGGTATCGGTGCTACTACAAGAGCTGGCTATGCACAGAGATGCGCCGTGGTGAGTCTGTGTGCAACGTTGGGATTGATTGGGCCCTTCGGAAGGGAAGAGGCGTGAAATTACTCCAGAACGCCAGCCGGGAAGACCGTCCACCCCGTCCACCCCGTCCATCCTATCCCGTGTTGAGTGTTGCCCAAGAAACGCCAGCAATGGAAGAACGGAAAACGGATTGAGACCGTGTATTGACTGGTGTGAGCGAGAGTCCTAAAAGAGAGGATCAGCGGCGCAAAGATGGTCGGGACGACCGACACAGGACGTACTACGAGTTAGACCTCATCCACCACCTCGTCGCTCCCGTCGACATCGGCCTCGACTTCATCGTAGTCGGCCTTGACCTTGGTCTCGGGCTCGGCTGCAGAAAGTAAGGGTCAAAATCCGAACGTCGAAGGAATCAACATACCAGCCTCGTCGTCGGAGATCTTCGTGCCTTTCGCAGCGCGTCCCTTCTTCTTCGGAGTGGCCTCGCCGTCCACGTCCTGCTTCTTGGCAGCACGCTTGCGCGGGGTCTTCTTCTCGCCGTCCGCGTCGTCGCCGGGGGCAGCCTTCTTACGGCCGCCAGCCTTCTTGGGGGTAGCCAAGCCTGCAGTATCGCAAGAGGTAGCAAGCTTGGCCTTGATTTTGGCCCAAGAATTGGAAGCCGAGCGCGGGTTGGACATGCCGGCGTAGGACGCGAGCTTCTCGTAGTCGATCTGAACGGTGTAAGTATCGACGTTGGGACGGTGAGTTGTAGCAGGAAGAGAATGTGTTGGGCGGGGGAATGGGAAAGAAAGAGCACTTCTTACCTCCGGAGGACCCGACTTGAGAGACTGCATGGCCCAGGCAAGCATTTGCATCTCGCGCTCGGTGAAAGAGAGCCCAGAATCGGCCTTGCCGTCGGCGCCGGCTTCAGACATTGTGGGTAATGGGTGAGCAAGAAGATGTGTGTGTGAGAAGATGTATGTGGGGAGAGGGGCACGATGTGAGCGTGATGATGTGCGAGGTAATGTCAAGGAGTGAGTGGGCGGGGACCGGTATTTATATGCGATGGGATACGCGCTAACGACGACGATGGCGCTGGTGAAGGTGGAAATGATCAGGTGATGGACACCCACACTGCGGACAGGCAAGTTCTACCTTTACCTGGTTCTGGCACGCAAGAGCCGTGGGGGATTCCAGGACCAGTAACAATGCGCCGATTCACCACGACGGTGGGTACAGTCTGCGTTTGGGGCTGTTGTTCGGACATATCGGGCTTGATGGCGGTGGTCGCCCAGGCAATGCATACGGAGGCAAGGTCTCTGAGCATGTTCCTCACCCCGTGACGCATGGCGAATGCCGGTTCTCTGGCGGAGCACTCTGGTTCACGTCCAGCCACAATGTCTCTGCTCTGCCCATTGTCGTTTCAGACACTTTGTGCATCTCAGGAATCTCCTTCTCACAGCCTTGGCATCACTGGGAGAAGTGTACGAGCAAACAGGAATCTTGATAAGATATTCGCCTTATCCTCTCGCACTGTGACTATTGCCCGGACAAAGGCCTGCACACTCTGGACTGACGATCTGGACGACGAGATGAGTGACGGCTTGCTCGAGGCAAACACAAACAGCAAGCACGATCACGCCAGTTGGTGAAAGCGGAAGCCGCGACATGATGGTTTGCATGTAGGTATGTTTTTTTTCGAAGGGAAAGACAAAGACAAAAAGTCCTCTCCAATTCAACCCATGGAACGGTGCTCCAATGCCCATCACATCTGCACCCTCACCTCACTGTAGCCAACATTACATAGAGCGTGGTTCGGTGTAACTCGAGCTAGACCGCAATGGGCGAAGGTACCGGGATGTTGGTGGGGTTTGGGACATCGTCGTCTGCGACATCGCCCAGCTCCACCATTTCGATACCCAGACACCACACCGGCAGGATGGCAGACCCCATAGATAGCGCGCTGTGAGCTTCCCTGTCGCCCTCTGCTGCATTGCACGCCATGCAGCCTGCTGATCGTTTCCAGCGACCTGTTGCGGCGATTGAACCCCAAGGACGTGAAGCGCAACGTCGACCACATCATCCAGCTGAACCCCTCGCTGGAAGAGGACCTCCTCGAATCCGTAGATATCCCCCTGAGCATCAAGAAATGCTCCAAAACGAAGCGCGACTTCCTGTGCTGCGACTACAACCGCGATGGCGACAGCTGGCGGAGTCCGTGGAGCAACGAGTTCGAGCCGCCGATCCAGGAGGGCGTGACCCCGAGCGACAGGGTCAGGAAGATGGAGATCAGGGCGAATGACGCATTCGATGTGTACAGGGAGCTGTGAGTACCCCTCCTCGCCAGAGGCATTGGTTGAAGCAAGGCTGACATGCTCAGATACTTTGAAGGCGGCATATCGAGTGTCTACCTGTGGGACATGGACGACGGCTTCGCGGGCTGCGTGCTGCTGAAGAAAGGTGCGCATCGAGTCTATATTCCCCCCAAAAAATAGGACGCTGACAGTACCAGCCGTCAACCCCTCCTCGCAGAGCTCTGGGAGCTGGGACAGCATCCACGTCTTCGACGCCCAGGACCGCGCCCGCACCGCACACTACAAGCTGACGTCTACCGTCATCCTCTCTCTCGGCACCAACTCGGACGCGCTCGGCGGTCTCGATCTATCCGGAAATATGGTGCGTCAGGTCGAGCAAGACATGGCCGTCGAAGACGACGGATCGCACATCGCCAACATCGGCAAGATGGTCGAGGACATGGAGCTCAAGATGCGCAACCTACTCCAGGAAGTCTACTTCGGAAAGGCAAAGGATGTGGTGGGCGACTTGCGAAGTATGGATGCTAAGAAAAAACGCGGCAGACGATTTTCGCTGACCGAGTTTCTAGGTATTCCGCCGCTCAGTCAGACGAATAGGGATCGCGCGACGCAGAGGGAGATGATCGACAGCATGGGGAGGTGAAGGTGAATGTATACTTCACGTACGAATCAAATCCTTTCGGCGGCAAGTGAATCTCACCCAACACTGGTGCTGTCGCTTGCATGCAGCATGCGGAGGGAACCAGCCAGTGACTCTTCAGGAATACGATGAGGACCAAAATGATGTTTTGTCTTTCTCCATGAATAGTGTATACGATTCTTGCAGCGCAGAACGAGGTGCTAGTCTGGCAACGCAACGGGACTTTGTCGAGTTCGAGCCAGGGATTGTTTGCCAGACTTTTGACTGTGTCACCTTTGCCATTTCCCATATAGATGCTGGCGGCCTTGCTCGCTTTTCGTCAGACGAGGTTGCCTGGCTGAGTGTTTACTGACAGCTATGCGGAAGGTACATCGGATAGTTAGCGCGGTCACGCAAGTACGAACCTCCTCCAAAGATGGCATCGACTATCATACAACACAACATTTGAACACGCCCATTTGTATTAGCACATACCTCTACCGGATCGTTACGAGCCATAACCTTACATATCGACGCTCATGTTTCCTGCAGCATCCAGTAGCACCTAGCCGCAGATCAAAGTAAGCAATGCCCTTTGATGCTATATGGAAGATACTGACAGTCGGTAGCTCGGTGGCTAGACTTCCCTGTATTGTTCCATCAGCGTTAGCCATGCTTCCCAACGGCTCGTCCAACAGGCATTCGGCTAGGCTTGAGGGTAGCGCCGCATGGTCGACAAGTACAGACGACTGCAACCGTAGCGGCCACGCATATCCTCAGGGACCTCCGCAGATGGGCGATAACCCTAGCAACCCTTTCAATCCATATCAGGTGTCGGCCTCCGCTGCCTTTCGGGTTATGAATGTCAATTGGCGCCAACCGACACTGCTACCGCACAACATTGCTACCAATCAACATCAGATGTCGGACAGGACTGGCTCGAATACGGCTTCGGGTGCCGGGAGGGGCCAGCCGACACAACCACCGCACAATACTGCCATCAGTCAACATCAGATGCCGACCGGTGCTAGTTCGAGTACGATTTCGGGTGATAGCCGGAGCGAATCGGCACCAGGACTATTACACAATGGAATGATGCCGCTGATGTCTATGGACGAATACATGAGAAGAGTCAAGTCTCCCATGGAACTTCGGGAGGCAGATCGGATAGCCATTGTGGCCTGGCATGATCTTTACGAGGCTTACAAGGCGGAGTATTTAACGATTCAGAGGTCGGTAAATGTCGGGATCCCTCGACCTCCTGGTTTGCATCGTGATCCCCCGCAACCGCCGCTTCGTACAATTGTAACGCAGTATCCTCCGCCACCTCCGCCACCTCCGCCACTACCGTATCTTCAGCCACCGCCAGGCAACTGGTGGTAGATGATGATCCACCGAGGTGGAGGGACCAGAATCCAGGAACAGGGACGCAGTGCAGGCACGCATCCAAACTCTGGTTGCGCTTTCCGCAACTTTAGGTTGAGAAATGTATTCCAACTTTCACTCTATTCCGTTTCCTGGCACTCCGTCACCGGCAATAATTGTACATGTGGGATCTCGGCAAAGTGTCACTTTCCCGGCCGTTTCATCTATACACCGGTCCAATCTCAGCTCCCCACCCTCCACCAAACCTGCGCCCCAGTCCCACCAGAAATGCTGGCTGTAGATCGCCTGCTGATAGAATATACAATCGCTATATTAAGGTAACCTCACATCGCCAATGCGCAGGATGCGGCGCTGGGATTCGACCCTGCAAGACTAGTCAAAAAGTGCTTAGACCGCCCGCCTCAAAGTGCATTAATATTCTCAATATGTGGTGCCGAATCTGAGGCGATATATATATGGCTTTTGTAATCTGAGCTGAGAAAGAGAGAGCGAGAAAGTCCCTATACGCCGGATACGAGCGATTGCTACATGTACCCATATTCTCGCGCAAGGAAGCACCATATGGGATTATTCTTGGACGGACAATAAGCATCCGTTCTGCGGGGCCGTGGATCTCGTGCTATGGATCAGCATTTTGGTATAAGGGTCCTCTGTTTCTGTCTGGATTTCGTCTGTCTTTGGATGTTCGATTGAGTTGGCTTTCGGCATTGGCAAAAGGAGAGGATAACCTAGATGTGCTGCAGAAACAAGTTCCAGGAGTGCGACGTATCGAATACCCACGGGTGCCGAACTGTTCTTTGGTAGACGTTCATCGTCTTCCCATTTCACCAGAGAGCGCACCTCGCAAAGCAGCTGAGGGTTCATCTACGATAGCTGGCACATGTCAGACTTCATCACCACGTCAGCATGAGATTTTTATTCAGGTTCCTTCCGTTCAGCTTCATCTCGGCCTGTCTATCACAGAACCTGGAAAATGTCGCGACAACAACGACCGCCCTCATCCCAAGCGCCCCCTCAGCAACAGCAACTCCGACCCCAACCAGCAACTTCCGAACCGATCCAAAGAAGCAATCCAAAAACCTCCACAACTTTTTCAAAGCATATGGCTGGCTAAGAAAGAACGAAACTATCCCTGAGTGGAAGTTCCCGGCTGCTGTCCGAAAGATCCAAAAGATTCTTCGAAAACCGCCGACTGGGGTGTACGATGAGCAGTTGAATGATCTCATGAGTAGGCCGCGGTGTGGGACGGAACAGGCGTACAATGATTCGGATGCGAATGATGGGTTGGTAAATCATAAACGATATGTGCTCTGGGGTCCAAAGTGGGATCATTCACCGCTTACTTATCGGTTTATCAATTATACGGCGGATTTGCCTGTGAGCCACCAGCAGTCCATTATCAGGTTCGTTTGACATCTTTCATCCCTCAACCCGTCGCATACCATCCAGAGACTACTATATTCTGCTAACTGATACCAAGCACCGCCTTCGCCAAATGGACATCCCTCCTCCCCCTCTCCATCGCCCCCGCCCCACCCAACGCCCCAAAAGCCGACATTCACATCCGCTTCGTGGCGATGGGTGCCTCTGAAAACCAATACGCCTTCACCAACATGATTGCAGACGGGCTCGCCCTCTCCCCAGGCCTCATCAACATAACCTTCAACGACGACTACAACTGGAGCGACGACCGCCTCTTCAACTTCACCGCCGTGCACGAAATCGGCCACGCGCTCGGCCTCAGCCACAGCAAAGTGGAAGACGCGGTCATGTTCGCTTACTATGTAGGCATCATCCGGGAGATCCATCCCGACGACGCTGCAGCCGTGCACAGCGTGTATGGCTGGCGAGATCCAAGATGGAGTCGCATCGACGGCAACACGGCGACGAAAAACCTCATCCAGGTCTCTTCCCCATCAGCAAGGCCAGACGTCGTAGACGGGATCTACCAACTCCGCTCCACCGGCCAAGTCCTCCACTACAACCCCAGCGGCTCCTGGACCAGCGTTGACAGCAACAAAGACACGGTCCAAATCGCGGGCGCGAACGGCCAGCTCTACCAGCGCCACGCGGACGGAAGCATCTACAAGTACAGCGGCACCGGGTCCGACTGGCAGTGGATCGGCAGCGCAAACGACAACGTCGTCGACATCGCCGCCGCGGCCGACCAGGTCTACGTCCGCCGCAGGGACGGCTGGATCGCGCGCTGGTCGGGCTCGGCCCAGCAATGGACCACCATACAGCAGCCCTCGACGCCGTCCCCCCGCCAGATCGCCGTCACGGACGCGAAGGTCCTGTGGGTCCTGCTCTCCAACGGCGACCTCGTGCGTTCCGAATGGCCCTACACGACATCGGGCTGGCAACTCGTCGACATGAATGCGGCCAACGTCGCCATCGTCGTCGGCGGTGAGAACTTTTACAAGCTACAGAGCGACGGGCGGGTGGTGTGGCTGGACGACGTGCAGTATTTCTGGAGCACGATTGAGAACGCGGGGAGCGTGGGGGTGTATGCGGTGGGGGAGTTTGTGTACTCGAGACATGGAGATGGGAGTCTGTGGCGGTATACGGGGACGCCTGGGGTGTGGGAGATGTTGGATGGGAGGGGGGATTGTGCGGGTGTGGTGGGGGATCGTGCTGGGGCTGTTTTTGAGATGTTGGGTGGGGGGGATATTTGTAAATTGGTTTCGTAGCCATGGTATGGGTGGGTATCCTGCTGGCCTTTTCTTCTCTATCCATCAGTTTCTTCGGTTGTGCAGTCTGGTGGGTTTGTTCGACGGATAGAGTGGTGAGGGCGCCAATGTCGGGCAATGCTACTACTCCCTGCTCAGCGTCCCCGCTCATGCTTAAGCGAGTCCGCTCTCTGTCTCCTTCAACATCGCTTGTGCAAAGATGGCCTCATCCATGCAAATCTAGGGAGCGATATATCAGCCAGCGGTCCGCACAAGTGGGTACTGGCGGGGACGAGCGGGCTCGGGCCAGATGTCTAATCCGACGGATTGATAGTTTCCTATTCTGCGTTAACCACGGTGAGACATCGGGATCAGAGGATAGTAATGCAGGACATCAAACCGATTCGAGCTCAACGAAAAAAAAAAAGGTGCGTAGGTATATAAAGAGAGAAGATGCCCTGTTTTCCTGGAGTACCGGTCTCGAGCATAAACATCACATCATCCTCTCAGCTTTACTTCATCAAAAGCGCACTTCTCAACCTCCAACCCAAGTAACTCAACTCCTCCCTCACAACCATCGACATGGCCCACCCCAACCGCCTCAACAACGCACGCGTCCTCGTCTTCGGCGGCACCTCAGGCATCGGTTTCGGCATCGCCAACCTCGCCCTCTCCAACGGCGCCACCGTCATCATCTCAGGATCCACGCAACTCAAAGTCGACGCCAAAGTCAAGGAGCTGCAGTCCTTCTATCCCCATCTCCCTGCCTCCAAGGTCCTCGGCTACGCCGGTGACCTCTCCGACGTTTCGGACATGGACAGGGTCGTGAAGGACGTGCTTGACAAAGCGACGGAGAACGGGACGAAGAAATTGGACCATGTTGCGCTTACTGCCGGTGATGCGGTCCACGTACCGGCGCTGGGGGAACTGACGGCGGAGACTGCATTGGCAGGATTCCATGTGCGGTTTCTCACTGGTGCGATGATTGGGAAACACGTCGTCGCCGCACCGGGTCACTATATGCCCGTCTCTTCGTCGTCCAGCATCACCCTCACCAGTAGCACCCACGGCGAGATGCCGATTCCCGGACGTTCATTCATCGCACCATGGGTATCTGCGATTGAAGGTCTTTCCCGCAGCATGGCTGTTGATTTGAAGCCGATTAGGGTGAACGTTGTTGCGCCGGGATTTATTGAGACGCCGTTGTTGGACAAGTTCATCGAGGCTGTTGGCGACGAGCTTGCAGATAAAATCAAGCGGGAAGGGACTCTCGTGGGCAAGTGGGGAAGCATGGAGGATTGTGCTGAGGCGTATGCTTGGTGTATGCGGGGTTGGTTCGTCACGGGCACGAGGGTCGAGTCGGATGGCGGGAGTAGGCTAGTCGGGGCGTAGACCGTCCCAGGGTAAAAGGAGGTGGACGTTGGCAGTTGTAGATATATTGAAGTCGATATGGTGTGTTGATCGTATCGAATACGACCTCTTTCCGTGCCGTTCGCCTTTTCCGTTGATTGTACTATTTCGAGAAAACTGAAGACATTGTACCCCCCAGTTTTGCCCCGTCTTCAGCAACAAAGCCCCATTTCGAGCAATCAGCAAGCAACCCCTTGAATCCATCCTCTCTCAACTTTAGAATTTCATCGTGGCCCCTCTCCTGATCCCTTCTCATTGCGATCTTGAACTTTTCGCCCAGCACACTGAATACATCGGTCAACCGCTCAAAGACAAGTTCAAACATCTCAATATCCCTTCTACAACTCTCATCGCCTGTAATGCGCCAGTGTATCACAAGGACGCAAGCCGCGATATACATTGAAGGAGCTATATGTGCGTTGATCAAGAGATCGATAGAAATTCTCGTCGCGTCCCTGACAATCTGAGCCGTGTTCTTGGCTGCGATGACAGCGCGCGCGAAAAAGTCCTCTGCGGTATTTGAATCCGCGATACCAGCGCTGCGGTAGTGAAGGAGTATGGCCGTTGTGTTCAATATAAGATTGAGCCAAATGATATGATCGCGGTCTTCGGGCGAGGCTTCCAGCACCGAGGTTGCGGATCTCGGAACCCTAAGTCGTACTTTCATCAACGCAGCGTCAAGATTGTCGCATTCCTCCGCGTATTCAGGCGTATCGGGAGAGTCATGGAGAGAGTGTATGAGTTGCGTTACGCGGCCAAGTAAAACATGAACAACAACGAGGTGGTGAAAAGGGTTGAACGGTGTTTTCGCCATCGATGTCGAGGAAATCAGCGCGTCTAGGTTTCGTGTGAATGGCACGTTTGTGGGTGTACCAGAATCCGTATCTTCGGTCATGGCCTGGAATGCTGCATCTGTGGTAGGAATGTCGATTTTGAATTGTCGTTCATCGACTGCGGCCGGCCATCCAGTCGGCCAACTATCATTTCGATCCATCATGAACAGCACCCAAAGCGTACGTCTACACTCTTCCCTCTCAATCGCTGTTTTTGGTGCCCATTCGAGGCGTTCATGGTGCCTTCGCTTCTCTTCAATCCCGTCTTTGCGGTTTAGCGCCATGACGATTGAGTTGCTCGAGTCCATTCGGTTCATCCCAATAGAAGCGACTTGTCTCCACGCTTTGCCAACAAATAGCCAGCACGCGGAGAAATCACCTCTAGTGTACGCATGAAAAATTAGGCAGAGTGCTGCTTGGAAAGTCCGTAGCGGAGACTGGGGGACGCGACCTGTGAACTCGTAGAGAAACCTCGCCTGGTCGTGCCATGCATTTTGGTGGTCCTTAACAGCGGGGTCGGAATGGAAGGGCGCTGCAACTGCGCAGATGGCGTAGAGAAGGAGTTCGGACTTTTCATGTATAATGCCGGCATGGAGTTGGGCAAGGAACGTGGTTTTGTGGAAGAATGGGAAGCGGTGATACAAGTGCGAAAAGAAGATGTTGACAAGTTGATCAAGGGTCTCGCCCATGGGAAGGGCAGCTTCTTCCATGATATCTTCGGCGTCTGGAACCTGCAGTAGCGGAAAGGGATCGAGTGTGGTTGCAGGGGTTGGATATCCATTCTGTGGAGCTTGGTCATCGGGGATCCCTAGGCTTGGGAAGTCGATGCTGTCATTCGTGGGTGGCAACATGTTGAAGGCATTCTCGTCTGCAATACTCAAGGGAAAAAATGGCTGTCGACCGAAAAGTGTGGACGTGTATTGGAGAATTCCATTGTCTCCTGCTCGATGGGAAGGTGCTGTATACTCGCACCTCAGTCCCCATTTCTTACAAAGCGCACATGTTGGACGTTCTCCCTATAGATCGATTTAGCAGAGAGTACAGTGGTGGGGGATGTGTCCTACATCGCAGCGCTTCTTCCGGCTACGGCAGCTGTTGCAGGCACGCTTCCGTTTTGGAACCGATGCAGGGACGGTCAATGCTTGCATACTGACACCGGAAGTCGATGGGGCAGGAGGTGTTGGTTGCAGATGTGGAGAGACCAAGGCTTGGGTGACGTGGGAGGCTAGCGGAGTTAACCCGGATGTAAAGGATTTGTGTGATGATCAACTGATGCTGAACAAAGCGAAACAGAAACCATCGACCTTTTTGCTTCAAGATCAATCTCTGTTGATGTTTTACAATCTCGTCTATCTTACATGTATATTTTTACAGTTACCGCCTTGTTCAACTGGCCTCGTCGGTGAGTATCCGAAGTATGATACAAAGTCTGTACATGTGGACTTGAAGGAATGGAATACAGTGCTTCCCAAAACGGGCACTTTACACAGCCGCCTGCTGCCAACGCGATTGTTGCCCAGCACCAGCATCCGACCGCGGGAAATCTTTCGGCTTCAACCTTTCCAGCACCTGCGCAGCAACCTCAATAGCATCCTCCGGCAGTCCTGCAACCCTCGCAACCTTCAACGCATGGCTCTGACGATTGACCCCCTTCCTCAGACGGTGCACATATGAGAATCTGCCATCCTCTTCTTCCATCACATCGTTACAATAACATGCCAATCTCTCAAAGTCCCTCGTCATATCTGTCAACGCATGGAAATGTGTCGCAAACAACGTCCTACATTGGTTGACGTGATAGAGATGATGAAGACAGGCGTAGCCAACTGCAACACCATCTTCGGGTGTTGTTCCTCGCCCCACTTCGTCCATGATGACGAAGGAGCGGGGCGTGGCTTCTTTGAGGATGTGTGCGGTTTCTAGCATTTCAACCATGAAGGTGGATTGGTCTTGGTATAAGTTATCGGCTGAGCCGACGCGGCTGAACACTTTATCCACAAGACCGATCTCGGCGTATGAGGCTGGGACGAAAGATCCGGTTTGTGCGAGGATGGAAATCAATGCATTTTGACGGAGATAGGTACTTTTGCCTGCCATGTTCGGGCCTGTGATTAGCCAAATGCGTTCGTCATCGCTAAGGAGACAGTCGTTAGGAGCAAACTTGCGGGCTTGCTCATTGAGCCCTGTTTCCACGACTGGATGTCGTCCGCCAACGATGTTGTGGGAGGATCCGGCGTTGAGGATAGGACGGACAAATTTCTTCTCGACTGCGAGGACGGCGAAGGAGCAGGCCACGTCTAGCTCATCGAGTACAGCCGCATTGCGTCGAATCTTAACTAGGTTGCGAACAACGTCCTCGCGGAGCTCGCCGAGCACTCGCTGTTCCTCGTTACGGATGCGAAATCGGGTCTCATCGAGTCGCGTTCCTAGCTGTGTCCATTCGGGTACCTGGAAAGATCTTGTAGACTTATTGCTACTCAGACTCTTTGGGTAATGAGCGGTGACACGAGATGCGTCTTTGCCCCTGACGTGCGCAATGTGAGCTAGTGTAGGCGTCCACTTGAGCGTCAAGCTGTCGGTACCCATCTGATGTTTTAATCCTTGCTCGAGGGTTGTTTTCTCTTCAGCCATGGCGTCTAGCTTGTCGTGCAAGCGTTTCAGAGTTTCGCTTGCGTCTCTCTTCATGATCCACACATCGTCTCGACCATCAGTGGCGCTCTTGAAGCTTCCCATGATCAACTGTGGCTTTGGTTGGATGCGCTTCGGCATTTGCTTCAAGTCTTCCTCCCCAGCCTCCCTACCTAGCACGTCTTGGGCGAGCTCTTCCATCTCCGCAGCTTCGTCATGTTCGAGGCGGTGGTATTCAGATAGCCCCTCTTCATCAATGGCATCCTGGATCCGTCTGGCCAGTTCCAGAGGTTTTTCTACCACAAAACGTCGTTGTAAAGCCGGGACACATTGACGGCGTCTTGTCTCGGTTGCCTTGTGCTCTGCTTCAATCGGGATGGCATGTCTGGAGGAGGAGTGTTCTTTTAGGAGCTTGAGTATGTCTGTCGTCTTGAAAATGGTTTTGGACAATTCCATCAGATCGTCGGCATCCCCACGGCCGACAGTGAACTTCGTGACCAGGCGAAGCGAGTCAAAGGTCATCCCCAGTAGCGTGGTCACATCTTGTCGGAGTTGGGGATAGTCAATCATCTCCTCTACAAGATCCAATCGGTCATTGATTGTTGACAGGGACATGGATGGTGCAGCTGTTGAAGTCAATCCTCGCTCAAAAACCTCGTAGTGGTAGACTTACATAATCGGTGCGTGAGAAGCCTGGTGCCGCTCTTTGTGGTTGTCTTTTTCAACGAATGAAGCAAGCTTCCTTCGTATGTGCCATCTCGTATTGTACTTCTGATCTCTAATGCTCGCAGGCTGTTCTTGTCGATGCTCATATGTTCTTCGGCCTGATGTCGAACCGGTGCCTGCAGTTGCGTCCTCGAGCCGAGCAGCTGATGCCTGACATAATGTAGAAGAGAACCACCGGCTGCCACCTCGCCTGGCGTAAAGTCTCCCGTGTCGAAGTCTTCGACTACATCCTCCAGCATTGGTATCCAGTCCGCCACAGACAGAGGTTGCTGTGACGGCTTCTGAAAGGTGACAATATGCCCGTCTTCCTGTAGAATCGAAACAATGCGTGAATGTTCTCTCTGCTCAAATATGCTATCGAGCACAATTTCTCGTGGCTTGATACGCGCTACCGCTGATGGCAACGATGCAATGTCTGTACTTTGCGTCAAGAAGTCTCCACTGGACAAATCAATCCACGCAAGCCCAACCTCGGTCCGGGGAAGGTTCAAAACTGATGATACGCTGGAGCTGCCTGGGCTGACCTTGACTGCATTTTCCTTCTTGAGCGCTTCCGAGTCGACATGGATGCTGAGAAGGTAGTTGTTCTCCCAAGGGTCCATGAAGTGTTCATCGATTAGAGTACCGGGCGTGATGATGCGTGATACCTTTCGCGTATATTGAGCATCGCCTTTGACTTTCTTCGGAGCATCGTTTACAAACTCATCGTTGATGGCAACGTGTTTGTTCAGATCCTGCACCAAAATCTTCAAGTAGCGATCGAGTTGATAGACTGGGAAGCCGGCCTAGTAGGTCAGTCGGGAAGATGAGATCCGAAGAAGCACTGACCATGGAAACTGCAGGCCTCTTGCTGCCTTTCATCGCTTTCCGCTTCGACTTTTTGAGGTTCAACAGCGGTGCAAACTCATCGGCGTGTTCAAAGTACATCTGCGCCCATCAGCTCCATCTCTTTCGTCAACACCGAACATACTTCGTAAAATCCACCAACTCGCGTCAGCACCACACAATGGTTGAATTTGAGCATGCTGTTGCGCACTTGCTGCAGCAATGGAGGGTATTCCGGCTCATCGTTGATAGGAGGCAATGGCGACGCAGAAATTGCACCCTGAGGAATACCATCAAGGTCTACAGCAGATTGCCTCTTCGCTCCTCGCATCTGTGTAACTGAATGCCATGGCGACGGTGGGTGAGCAGGTGAAGCGAGGCGTGGTCGCGTCGAAAAAGGAGTCGCGTAGTGAGAGTAAGCTCGATGGGTAGGTGCTCTCAACACTCTCTGGACTGTTCTGCGAGCTGTACACGGCGACAAACTGGACAGCATCATCTTCCACTGACGATCACGGATGGACATTCACCGAGGTTTGACAGAGGTCGCGCGTTGACGCGCTCTCTAGGGCTGTCCATAGGTACCCAGAACGCACTTATCCGAATATGGTTAGGCAACCTCGGGACGTGGGGTAGAGGGGACTGATGAAAGTTGAACCGACGGATGCTTCCACACTTCTTCATCGCAACGATGGCACCCCAATTCGAGCCTCTCAAGAATGACCTGATACTGCGGACAGCTAGAGGTACAGTGTCTCCGTCTCGGCTGTGCGACACATTCTCACCAATTGGGCAGGGGAAAAGGTGGAGCGGCCGCCCATGTGGGTGATGCGACAAGGTCAGTCGATATTTCTTCCGAGCACAGCATCCAGCATCCAACCAAGCTACAGCCGGACGATACCTCCCCGAATACCACGAAGCGAAAGGGAAGAATGACTTCTTCGACTGCTGTCGCTCGCCCGAAATCGCGTCCACGCTCACCCTCCAGCCGATCGAACGGTTTGCGGGGCTCATCGATGCCGCCATCATTTTCTCCGATATCCTCGTCATACCGCAGGCAATGGGCATGGAGGTCATCATGGTGGACAAGAAGGGCCCGCACTTTCCTGAGCCGTTGCAGACGCCCGAGGACAAGCAGTACCAGGAGGTTATGGAGCGGGAGGTGGATGTAAAGGAATCGCTGGACTATGTGTACAAGGCCATCACTCTTGCGAGGCAGAAGCTGGCTGGGCGGGTGCCCTTGATCGGCTTTTGTGGGGCTCCATGGACATTGCTGTGTTATATGGTTGAAGGTGGAGGGACAAAGTTGTTCATACAGAGCAAGACATGGGTGTTCAGGTACGCGGAGGAGAGCAAGGCGCTGTTGCAGAAGATTGCGGAGCTTTGCGTGGAATATCTGGCCTTGCAAGTGCAAGCTGGGGCACAGGTGAGCCTTTCCTCTTGCCATATGATCGACCCTGATTGGTGTAGATGCTCCAAGTCTTCGACTCGTGGGCCGGCGAGCTCTCTCCTTCCTCGTTCCATACCATGGCTCTCCCCTACCTTACGTATATCGCCGACAACGTGCCGAAGCGGCTGGCTGAGCTCGGCCTCGAGCGTGTCCCAATGACGGTATTCGCAAAGGGAGCATGGTACGCATTGGAGGACCTGTGCAACACCAACTACGACACCATCGGCCTGGATTGGCTTCACGATCCCGCCGAGGCGTACAAGATCGCACGCGCAAAGGGCAAGACACTGCAGGGTAATGCAGACCCCGGCGTGCTGTACGGTGGGCGAGAAGCTATTACGGCTGTTGTCAAGGAGATGGTTGCTGGCTTCGGCGGAGGCAAGCAGGGCTGGATTGCGAATCTCGGGCACGGTACGTTCTACTTTCTTCGTCCATGACTATGCTGATTTGCGTAGGGATCACGCCGTTTGTGAAGCCGGATGATCTGAAGTTCTTCTTCGAGGAGATTCACAAATATACATCGACGTAGCCGACCTATCCAATAGAACATGGCGAGCTCATGGAGACCTATTTCTCGTCCTCCCCGATGTCTTCGTACCTAACGTCGGTTAACAGGAAAGCCTGTGACGGTTCGTGGGCAGCGTACCAATCTTCGGGCTTCTCTTTGATGAACCTCTGCATCAGCTCCTCGCACTCTGCGCTTTTCAATACAACGACCTCGATCCCCCTTTGCTTGAGGTACTCGTCGCCGCCAAGGAAGGTCTTGTTCTCGCCTGCCATGGTCAGCATTTCTCTCGCCCTTCGTGACGTGGGCGTACCAATAACGACGCGCTTGACTTTGTACATTACGCACGCGCCCGTGCACATGTCGCAGGGGCTCAGTGTCGTATACATGGTTGCATCGCGATACACTTTGGCGGGCAACCTGCCTGCATTCTCGAGCGCGGAAATTTCGGCCTGGCGCACGTGTCAGCATCCAAGCTCGTATCTGGGCGGAGCGTGTCTCACATGCAATGTCGGACTGCCTTCCTGAATCCTCCTGTTGTTGCCCTGCCCCAGGATCTTGCCGTCTGAAGTAATCAAGCATGCACCAATGGGGACGCCGCCTTCGGAAGCTCCCTTCTTCGCCATCTCGAGGGCGGCTCGGAAGCCGGCGTCTGTTTCCATGGCGAATGACTTTGCAGGAGATGACGGATGACGCAAACTTGTTGGCAGCCAGATCTGGTTACCAAGCAGACAGACCGCCCCGCCACAGCACCAGCCACGTGGTCCGTGCATGGAACCCGACGATCTGCATACATAGTACATACAACAGAGGCAGGTTGCGGGCGGAGGTGCAGAGCGGATCGCATTTCCCACGTCTTGGGGGGCTTTCGCGCCGTCCAGGCCTGGTCTGCGGGCGCTCGTGGGTGTTTGTTAGGCCGCAAGAGGCGCGCGCGGTGGTTTTGGGCGAGCTGGGTGGCTTGTTCATCGAAAGAAGCGAAAGGAAAGGTATGGAACTTTCGCAGATGCACCCCGGCACTAGCGTTATAAGTCTCCCAAAGTCTCTACCGCAACACAGCGCCTTCCACCCCTCACACAGTCACAATCACCATCGCCATTCAGCCCTCCTGGCCCGCTGAAAGCTCCTCGCACAGTGCAGAGTCCCTACTCCTCCCCGTGACGTCGGTGAATACTGGTATGCGCCTGCCCAACAAACGCCCTCAGCCTTCTTTCGCCGTGGCAGCAGCCGTCGCGGCGAGACCACCGCTTGCCAAAGCCGTCAACTGATAATCACCAGCTCCCGCCTTTTGTTCTCATTCTCGGGTGCTTGGAACGGATCGACATATATAAAAGCTCGAGTCGCAACCCCGCACATCTGTCACCACATATCCAGACCTCGAACAAGGCCTCTCCCCAACCGCGACCATGGTTCGCGAAACAAAGTTTTACGACATCTTGGGCGTGTCGCCGGATGCGTCAGAAGCTCAACTCAAATCGGCATACAAGAAGGGCGCGCTGAAGCACCACCCAGGTACGTCTCCTGCTGACACCGGCAATGAGGCGCTGCTGACTCACCCGGCATAGATAAGAATGCCCACAACCCCGAAGCGGCGGAGAAGTTCAAAGATCTATCGCACGCCTACGAGGTCCTCTCAGATGCCGACAAGCGCCAAGTATACGACCAGTACGGTGAGGAGGGGCTGGAGCAGGGCGGCGCTGGAGGAGGCGGCATGGCTGCCGAGGATCTGTTCGCCCAGTTCTTTGGCGGTGGCGGCGGGCCCTTTGGCGGCATGTTCGGCGGCGGCGGAATGCAAGAACGCGGTCCCAAGAAGGCGCGTACCATCTCGCATGTCCACAAGGTGTCCCTCGAGGACATCTACCGCGGCAAGATCTCGAAGCTCGCTCTGCAGAAGTCGGTCATCTGCCCCAAGTGCGAGGGCCGCGGTGGCAAGGAGGGTGCCGTCAAAAAATGTGCCGGCTGCGACGGACGAGGAATGAAGCACATGATGAGGCAAATGGGCCCCATGATCCAGCGCTTCCAGACAGTCTGCCCCGACTGCCAGGGTGAGGGCGAGATCATTCGGGATCGAGACCGATGCAAGCAGTGCAATGGCAAGAAGACCATCATCGAGCGCAAGGTCCTCCATGTTCACGTCGATCGCGGTGTCAAATCCGGCCACCGAATCGAGTTCCGCGGCGAGGGAGACCAGCTGCCTGGAGTCGAGCCTGGAGATGTCGTGTTCGAGATTGAGCAGAAGCCGCATCCCCGCTTCCAGCGTAAAGAGGACGATCTTTTCTATCAGGCCGAGATCGACCTGCTGACGGCGCTTGCGGGAGGTCAGATTCACATTGAGCACCTGGACGAGCGGTGGTTGACCGTTGACATCATCCCCGGCGAGTGCATTGCACCTGGTGCGTACAGACACTTTTACCCTGGATACCGCTAGCTAACAAAGACAGGCGCCGTCAAGGTTATCCGTGAGCAAGGTATGCCATCATTCAGACACCACGACCATGGCAACCTCTACATTCAGTTCGACGTCAAATTCCCAGAGCGCATTGGCGGGCCCGACGACGGCCCGATGTCCCCTGAGCAGATCAAGGCTCTCGAATCCGTCCTCCCGACCCGCACAGTTCCCGCCTCACTACCACCGCCAGATGCGATGACCGAGGACTTCACACTCGAGGACGTCGACCCAACACGCGAAACTGGACGAGCTCGCGGCATGGGTGGCGCGGAGGACGATGACGACGATATGAATCCGGGTGCCGAGCGTGTGCAGTGCGCATCGCAGTAGAGACAATGGCATCAACAATTGCACAAGCATAGGTAGAAGGTTCGACGAATCATGACGATATGCATTGGATGAGGGGCATGATACGGGCGACGGTGGAGCTGGGGCGCAGGCGAGGCATATCGACGCCAGCAGCTTCGAGTGTATCCATTTGGGAAGGTGTACAAGACACAGCCGCGCCTAAACAACACACGTGGCACGGTCTGCATAATTTTTCCACTACAGTGTTCTGTCTTTAGCTCTACCTAGACTGGCGGGGGGGTCTGCATTCTGTCAGCTTGCTTGCTCGCTTTCCTTGGCCTCCTTTTCTTGCGGGCTGGACTATCTTCCTCCTCTTTTTTTACAGTCTTTGTGCTTCAATGGCGTTGTTTCTGTCATGATTCCCCTCGCTTCCTGAGTGAGGGGGCGCATATGGAGCGGAGTGGATTAGAACGAAAAATGCGATTCGGTACTTTTTAGTCTTCTCTAGTGGGGTGGTGATGCTTGTGAGGGAGGTGTTTGATAGTTGATGATGACGATGGTGGCGTAGATTGGTTGACGAGATCTTATCCGAGATATGTCCGGCCGAGCTTCACGAGTACAGTTCCTCACGCAGTTTCCATGGTTGTCATCTTTGCGATTCGCCCGTTGACGGATGGAGAATGAGGATACAGAAGCGCTGCTATACTGGTCGCTACCTACCGCACGCCTTCTCTTCCGCCTATTACCTACCCTCCATCCCATCCTTTTGAGCCACCCTGAAAAAAAGTCTCGAGCGCTGAGTGATGGAGGCCAAGCCGGAGAATGGTGGGGAGGTTGATATATATATATATATATATATATGTGTGTGTGTGTGTGTGTGTATGGTGCTTGTGCGGGGGACTGTTGATCGATGTGTGTGTGTATGGTGTGGTGTGATTGGATGGATGATGAGATTGTGGGATTGAATGATGAGATCGTAGGAGGAAGGAAGGAGGGTGTGTGTGCGCGTGTGTGGATATTCCCGTTTCCACGTCTTTCTGACGGGCCAGTCCCAAATCCGAAAAGACCACCAACCCACCTACCCACCATCAACCCATCCATCCGTCTATCCATTCATACTGCCAACCAAACAGCCAAACAGCCAACAACCTTCCACGAATCCCTCACCTCACATCACCGACCCAGGAAAGAAAAGGTAGCCCTCACGTAAAAATCCCATCATCACCAAGCCCAGAGCGCCCTCCCCAAAAACGCCCGGCGAAGGGAAAAAAAAAAAAAAAGGAAAAGCGTAAAAGGAAAACGGAAAAGGAAAAGTGAAAAGAGTTTCATATATATGCTAATCCGCCCATATCCCGTCATAAAACCCGTGTGTGGTATCCAGCTCGCGTAGGTATCATGTGTAAAGAGCAGCCACCATCGCCTCCGTCGCTCCGGTGTATAAAAAGTGCCCCAGCCCCCGCCTCCGACTCCGGTCTCCGGTCTCCCCTTCTACCATGTCCCGTCTTTCGTCTTTCGGTCTTGTCTAGTTTTTCTATCGCCTCCTTTCCGTGGCCGCCGTCTATGACGCACTTCCATCCGCTGTATTCACACCACTGCCCGGTCTACTGGTGAACATGTCTTGCGCATACTCGCTTCCATTACCGTATCCAAAACTTTCTCGACTGTCTTGCATCCCCATTTCGCCACCGGCGCCTCCATCCAGCATCTGCACATCAACTGGACTGCTTTGCCCGGAACCACCATACTGCCCCGGTTGCATGGACTGTTGCAACGGCGGCCTCGTGCTCGGTCTCGGTGGCACCCCCGTCCTGCTAACCTGCTGCGCCGCCAGAGTCGGTTTTTCCGCCAGGTTACTCAGCATGGCTCGCGATGCATCCAGCATGGTCACCGCGTAATCAAGAAACTCGGCACGCTTGGAGGACACGGATAGTGTCCATCGGTATTCCCTCAGCCTGGTCTTGTAGAACTCGGCTTCCTCCTGTGCGGGTGCGGTGGCCCACAGGAGCGAGCCGAAGGTGCCGATCAGGGTGAAGTTGATCTTGGAGGCAAAGTACCAGAACGCTTGAAGGTGCTCGGGTTTGAGGCGGTTCACAAAGTCCATGGCGGAGATGAGTCGGGTTTTTGCGGCATTGCGGCACATGAAAAAGCCGTAGGGGTCGTGGGAGGGATCGTCGAGCGATTGGACGATGCGCCGGTGGAGCGTGATCTCGGTCGCGAAGTAGGCGAGGTGCAAGTACCCTGTGACGGTGAGAAGGAATTCGGGTGGAAACGTTTGCTGGCTGACATACCCAGTGAGGAGAGATTGCTCTTGGTCGGCGCATTCATCTTGACCACGGCAGGCAGCCGCTCGTGCCACTGCCGCAGCTTGATCTGCACCGGCTTCGCCCGGGCTATGATGAGATCCGTCGACTTTTTGCCTGCATTCGCAAAGTCCTGGATGGCGACCTGGGTGTAGAAGGTGTCCATGACCTCGGCCATGATCTGGGTCAGGGCAATCATCTGCGCGAACAGAATCTGGCCGCGCTCGTTCTCTTCCCCCTCTTCCTCGGTCTCTTCCTGCCGATGATCGAAGCCATCGCCCTCCTCTCTGAAGTCACCATCGCTGATCGGCTTCACCGCCCAGTTGGGGCCGAAGATGTGTGAAGGTCGACCGTGGATCAGCGAACTCCACTTGTCCTGCATATACAAGGCCCACGCGATGCGCTTCCGCAAGCCGCGCTCCCACATGGGTATCGACCAATTCGAGCAGTCGAGATGCAGACCCAGCTCCTGACCAATGGCCACCAGCTGCGTCGTCAGATTCCACGAATCCGCTTCCGGGCGCTGCAGCAACAGCAAGCCAGCCTGCACCGTCGACAGCTTCGGCCTCTCCATTGCCCGCGACAACGAGGCCATGGCCATGGCCTCCAATCGGGACGCATCGGGCTTGGGATGCTGGGCCAGCCTCGGATCATACGTCCACCAGTTCAGCGCGAGTATGTACATGCCTGCCACGAGCGACGGCGAGAAGGTGCGATCCCCACTCCGATGCCGTTCGACAAAAAGATGTTTCTGGATGATGGGAAAGCTTGGGTGCACGACGCGGAAGTACAGGTCCAGCAGGGCCGGCCCATGCGGATGCACCATCTGCTCGACATGGCTCAGACCGTCCGCATCGTCGGCGTAGTCTTGGGTGTTTTCATCAGGCAGCATGATGAAACACTCATGATCATTGACTTTGCGGAGGGTGCCCAGGTCAAACGTCGACTCGTTGCGAGTATCAAAGGGCGACAGGCCAATGAGCAGGGAGTCAAAGGGGGAACTCGGGCCGATATACCTACTGTGCAGCCGTCGCTGCAGTCCCAGAGTCTCTCCCAGGTGGGGATGGGGGATGTGGACGCTGGCCAATGGGGGTTGAGGCGGAGGTGGGCTTGGCGCAGTCGCGGTTATCGTGGGCGTCGGCAGCGCCAGCGGAGGCGGCTCCGTATCGACGGTTCTGCTGGCAACGATTAGCCCGATAAGATGAGCAGCGACGGTACAAAAGGAATGTACATGTTCGACGGGCGACCTGGACGACGTGGAGATGGCAAGTCAATTCATTCAGAGGGGGCGTCCCGATGCAGGTCCAAGCAACCGGGTATGACGTCGGCAAACCCCCAGCATGCGACATACCTCTTCTTCGAATTGCTCGGCGAGTCCTTCTTCCCGTCGTCGACGACCTTGCGCTTCCTCGGCAGCGGGCTCTGCACAAAGGTGCACTCCTGCTTGTGGAACTCGCACAGCACGCACAGCACGGCGCCCTCGTGGATGACACAGCGGCTCTTCCTCCTCCTGCACGCGTCGCACGGGCGCTCCCTGCGCGTGCGGATGTTGGCGACGGGGGCGACGTTGGAGGACACGGGCTTGCCTGACACGACGTGCTCGACGATGCCCGGCGAGGGCTTTGTCTGCTTCTTGGGACGGGCGGCGGCGATGGGGACGGGTGCTGGGCGCGCCATGGCGGGCTGTATAGCCATGGCGGTCGACATGTTCCGGTCGAGATAAGGGTGCGGAGAAGCGCTGTGCGTATGGCCCCGGATTGGGGGACCGGTGGGCTTATCGCGTGGGTAGGTAGGTAGCTATGTACGGGTGCGGGTATGGGTGCGGCTATGGGTGCGGGTATGTGGGTATGGGTATGTGTGTGTGTATGTATGTATGCATGTATGTAAGGACACGTCCATGGGCCGATATCAGGGGCCTAAATTGCCCGTGATGGCAGCGAGCAGGATGAGGTGGTTGATGGTGCGTGCCGTCATTGAAGGACTCTTGCGCATCTACGGGTGGTTTTGCGGATGCTTCTACTTCTTCTGCTTCTGCGGGGGGGGGGGCAGTCCTGACCACGGCGACGCTGCGATCGGGGACCCTGGGCGGGGACGCTTTGGCTGGGGAGGGGGAAAGGGGAAAGGGGAGGGGGCAGTCGTGGATGGGCGGCCGAGGGGGTCGTCTTCAACAACAATGATCTGGGTAGATAGGGTTGTCTTTTGAGCCTTCATTCACATCTCCGCGACATGTGCCTGGCGGCCCGTGCGCTATCCGTTTGTCATTAGCCCCCAGCGAGCCCTCCGACCCGCGACCTGCAGCGATAAGGACGGCCGGCACCACCAATAGCACGCCCTGCACCCCACCCAGCCCCGAGCGTGCGCGTAAAACCATTAGGACATGCAACCGAGCCCACCGAGATAACTGACGCGATCGCCATCCCTCACCCCCAGCGGTGAATTGCTGTTAGGTACGAGTTTGCGGTAGGCGCCATGGCGCTGCACGTCACCGAACCCAAAGCTCTGCCACATCTCTCGCGTGATGGGGGCAGCGAGCCCAATGCAAGCAACGATGCCTCGGCAGCTCCACCGTCCCGCTCCTCCACCACCCCACAGTGCCAGGCAGATCCAGTTGAGATCCGCTGTTCGGAGAGGGCGGTGAAACGGCCACCGAGAATCTCCGGCAATACCATGCCGCCGTTATGTAATACGCCTCTGCCAGGTCGCGTCCTCCGGTTCGCTAACGATCCTTCCATATAGACTTTGGTGGTACGTACTGCGTGCTTCCGTCCGGCCTACCTTCTATCCTCTGCACGGCGCACGGCGCGACAGTTCGGGCCTGTGTGTCAAATGTGTCAAGCATTGGATACACATGCATACATGCACCCGTACATGCACCCGTACATGCACCCATACATGCACACATACATACATGGCCACCTATACAAGCCGGATGCACTACGTACGCTCCGCCTACTCCAACTGGCCCAAACAGGCACGCGAGCCCTACCGGCCAAAAATGTCCGACGACCCTCCCAACGCCGAACGACATCCAAGCCATGCGCTTGCCGCGTTGCTGAGTGGTCGACGACGTTGAGGCCAAAGCTTCGGCCCGAGTGTTGCATGCGGATACGAGTCATCCACACGCGACAGTAAAGTGGGAAGAGGAAGATGGGAGACTGGTCACATCGTGCACCTATGTAGCACACGTCCATACATCCAAGACACGAAAAGGGACGCCGCAGGTCAGTGCAAACGATAGACATCCACCCCGTTCGTCATCCGGACCACGACCGCCGCCGTCAGACTGCTATGCAGCACCAACCCACCAAGCACTCCGCCGCCGCCATCCACCTTGCGGAACAGTCGCTGTGAATTCTTGCTCAACTCCCCCTCCTCTCCATCCCGAACATACAATCGGTTTCGCGTGCCTGTATCCAGCCGTCGTCGGTAGAAACTCGGGCATGCATTCGTTGCATCCACCGCATGCGATGAGACGGGGAACCCGGGCTTGCGTTGAGGTGGTGGCAGGTATCTCGGGGCAATCTTGGAGGGAGAGCGCGGCGAGGGCGAAGCCGTGCTTCCGTAAGCGAGATCGATGGTCGCCGCGCGCCCAAACAGGTGGGTGGAGCCGCGAACTTCCATTTCCTTCTGCTGCTGTTCGGCCAAGGTCTGGGTGGATGTTTTGCGGTGGAGCTTCCGCTTTGGTGCCGTTTGCGCTGTTTCGGAAGAGAGATCCATAAAGTTCATCTTTGGCATCGCGCCTTCCGACTTCATCCTGTCCTTCTCCTTCTCCTTCTTCTTGCCGCTTTTCTTGCCGCTGCCAAAACTGCCGTCTGTGTACGCGCGTGGTACCGGCGTGCCTCCAACCGCTTCAAAGATCGACGGCTTGACCTTCTTGCACGACTTGAGAAGCAGCGTCCAGCCCGCCCATAATGTCGCGTCATGGTTCGTCTTGTGCGAGTCTTGGAGATGTTGGCGAAAACGTTGGCCGGAGAAGTAGAGACGTTGGTTGCAATTCCGGAAGTTGTGCTGTGTAACGTGGTCTTTGAGTACCGCACCTTGGACTCGGCCGTTACCACGGACGAGGGTGGTGTTGCAGTAGCAGCAGACGGCTTCCAGCCTGTCTTTGGGACCGGACGGGTAGATGGTATACTGCATGCCGGGAAGGAAACTGCAGGACCACATCGTGCAGATTGGGTGAAGGGCTTGGGCTGTGGAAAGGTCGGAGAACGCGCGAGTGCAGAAGGCACATTGATGGGGAGAGTCACTGCGAATATCCGTTAGCGATTCCGTGGCAGTTTGAAAGGCCGATGCGTGGAAAAGCATCGCCAAAGGGTTGACACCGCCCTGCGCGATAGGTCGACGTACGGGTTGTAACTCGCATCCCTTGATGCAGAGACCTCCGCATGGCTGACTCTCGCCGTCCACCATGACATCATATCGAGGCCGTCCATAAAGTGCCGGCCAACATGCTCTGTTCTCTCCTTGTACGTCTCAAAGGTTGTCCCACAGAACCCACAATGCAACGCCCGGTGTCCCTGCTTCAACGGCAAAGGATGCCGCCACGCTTCCAGCAGCTCTGTCAATCGTAACGGCTTCTGGCCAGGGCTGACTTTGTGTTCGTGGTTGATGTGCTGCAAAAAGAAGTCCTTGCGAGCGAAGGTGCGTTCGGAAAGTGGCTTGGATTGACAGGAGAGGTAATTGTGGTCGGCCAGGTGGGATGGGCTGGGGTCCTTTTTGGCGCAGAATGGACAGCGTTCAGGGAAGTCACCGGTTCGCGGGCAACAGACCCAGAGTTCCTCCGGCATGTGGATGTTTTGCTCATGTCTCATCCACTCCGTACGGCTGTGGAACCGTTTCTGGCAGAAGGTGCAGTAGAATCGGGAACGCTTGCTCGGCTTGCGTTCTACTGTCGTGGCCGTCTTTGCCTTCCTCTCCACCGCGGACTTGCGAGCCTGTTCATCCAGGGCGCCACCGGACTTTGTTCTCCGCGGTACCTTGTTTTGGGGACCTTCAACCAGTGTGCCACTCGTGCTTGGACGATCAGGCAGGTCATCCGTTGTTCTCGGAGCCATGCTGCCTGCCCGTGACTTTGGCCGTCTGATGCTCTTCGCTTCCGAGATGTCGCCTCCGAGTATCCATGCAAGTTTTGGTTTCTCTACCATACGTTCGTACGCCATCTCATCGGTGATTTGCGGGCCTAGCCGGTCGGCATTGTCGCCATCAGTTTTGGAACGTCTTAGAAGTTCTTCTAGTACCCTGGCTTTCTCCTGTATCACTGCAATCTCTGCTTCGGCCTTTGCCTTGTAATCGATCCTCCTGTCTGGCGAGTACCCAGGCACCACCATCTCTATTTGCTCTGCCCACGTCTTCTCTGTATCGACGGTGCGAGCCGTCATAGGTCGTTCTGGGGACCGCAGCCTTATATTGTCAAGATTCAAACCATCATGTCTGGGTCTACGTTGTGGTACCAAATCAGTCAAGTTCAGTCATATAAAGAGGCAGTTCTGAAAGATACTACCATGATGTGAAACCACAACATACCGTTGAGGCATCTCCGGGTGTGTATGGCTCCGTTGATGATGTCTGTGTCCGGTCCTTGATGCAACACTATACGAAGTACCCGTGCTATCCGGCGCGCTGCCAGATGTGTAAAACGTGCGCCGACCTTCCGAGTTAGCATCATACGAACTTTCTCTGGAATGAGGTCGTCGTGTAGCAGTGATACTATGAGGTAGTCGTGCAATGCGGCTCCTATTGGAGTTGTGTCTCTTCAGTGCTGCGTCGATTGCTGGAAACGAGGCCGGCTCGTCTTCTAGGGGGGCGCTTAGGTAGCGTTCAATGGACACTGAAGGCGAGCAGAAAGTCAGTGTAGCCCATTCGGGAAAATATGAGGCATGTTCCAGTTGCCTTTGAGATACTTACTTCTATTGGTAGTCTGAGGTGCTGGGATCTTGACTGTGCTACTGTCAAGACCACTTGGAATGGCCGGTAATGGCCGCCGTGGGCCTTCAGACATCTCCAAAGGCTCAGGTCTTTGTATGGAAAGCACTGCCTCTGAACGTTGTCAATGAAGAAAAGCCAAATGGCGTCACAAACATACCTGAACGAGATTTCCGAATGCGGTGGGAGTGTAACCAGCTCTTCATCTTGTCAAGAGGCTACCTGGGTGCTGTGTAATGAATGGTACGTGCAAGAGGGCGAAGCGAGACGAATGAGCAGTCCAAAGGGGTGTCAATCCAAAACAGATTCTCTACCTCTGCGGATGGTAGATGGACGGACGCTCATATTTAGACACATCCTCTCCTCGATCTCGTCCCCTCCCCAACCTCCAAGATCAACGGCATCAGATGGGACAAGTTTAGCCTGCAGCGGGCCAGTATCACTCTCAACAAATTCCGGTACCGAGCCCACCTCTTCCCATTTCTAGGGAAGAGTACTATCCAGTGAGCGTGAACGACTGTGTCTGAATATCGCATAAATTGGTGTGCACGGTTCGAGGCGT
Organism: Corynespora olivacea; assembly: GCA_019202945.1. Lineage (NCBI taxonomy): Eukaryota > Fungi > Ascomycota > Dothideomycetes > Pleosporales > Corynesporascaceae > Corynespora > Corynespora olivacea. Next base: position 52,643 of record JAGQEM010000074.1, read on the forward strand.
GCCTGAAACTCATCATGCCTGGTTCGCGGTCAGTCTGGGGAAGCTCCCAACTCATCATGCAGGGGAATTTTGCCAAGACGATAGATGTGCGAGGGAAACAGCCGGATGGACGGGTGCTCATGCTTTCAGCTGTCTCGATAATATACGATACAGTATTGCTCATTAGTGAAACTTTGGGAGTTGTTGAAAAGAAAGCGGCACAAGATAGTGTCCATGTCATCGTCAGTTTAGAATGATGCTGTTTTGAGTAACAGTAAGCAGAAACAGTCGCGCTGTCAGTTCTATCCCCACACTGGACAAGCGAGTACTTGTCGCAAGACAGGCGCTCGGTACACAGTAAGAGAGGCGATAGCGGATGCGCTTAACTAGCCATTCACAACAAGCGAGGCGAACGCCTGACAGGCTGTGGAGGTTTTTTGGCTCCATCATAAGTCGACCAACAGCGTGCGCGCTCCGCCCAGGATGTGATTCCAGTGCTTCAGAAGAACGACCAGGTGTGGAAGCCAGCCACTAAAAACCAAGACAAGCGTCAACAGGTTGCGTGCGAGGATCGCCTTCATTATTGGCGTGCTTGGGAGGTGGGTGACATTTATCCAGATGAGACGAAAGTGTCGATCGATGCCAGAGGACGTCGGAGTATTCGCGGGAGGGGGGGGAAGGCGCTAGCCGAGATAGTGACGGTCCGTGCACCCGGTGGTTCCTTCCCTTACACTGCGTTCATGCTCTGGGTCTTCTAGAAGCCGGGCTTGTTCCGTGATCCGATGATGGAAGCATGATGGTGTCATTTCAGAAGCTTGCAATGCGGGTGAAGGTGGTGGCTTTACGGGGGTTAATTCTATGCCTGTGTTGGGGCTGATAGTCCAGGAAATGATCCGATCAGGATGGGAACGGCTCTGCCTGACTGCGTTTGCGACTCTCTGCCGATCTGTTGTTCTCGTATGAGTTTGCTAAAGAAGGCAGATCAAGAACAACTGGCAAATGCCCGTTGTCTGGTACATCAGGCGGAAGCGAGTGAGTGCCATCCAATGCCATGCTATTCCTCATAGGTCGTATCTTGCTTGTATACAGTACTGAGCATTGCCGCTCGTCCAAAGCGGCCGCTATGGGCTCCAAATACGCCATGCAGTCCATTTCCAGTCATTCATTCCGCCGTGATCATGCCGTCGTTACATAGCTTAACCATATTCGCTCAAAATAGACAAGAAGGGCGGGCGAGCGGCCGCCGTGGCCAAATAGCACGTAGTAGTGTGTCGTCTCGTCGTCCGCGCTCGCTGCGCCGTGGGGGGTTTAACGAGAGAGGGGGGAAGTGGGGGTGCGTGGTGACTAGCTCAATGCATGGGGGGTTGGTAGTTGATCGGTCGCCTATGCGGTCAGATGAGTGTGCATGGCACTGAGACGGGGCCCGGAGCTTACTTGAAGAGAAGGATGTGCGGCTCTGGCTCGTGGACCTCGTAGTGTTCCCAACCAAGGCTCTGCACCCCATCAGCATGACATACGACCACATGGGTGGGAGACGGCCTACCTGCGTGATGCCCAGCGCCCGCCATTCGTCCTCCCACAACAACTTCAGCGTGCCTCTCGTTCCGTCGAAGTACTCCTTTGGTATCGCCTTGAGCATCTGCTTCGGCAGCTGGACGTGGCGGTATTCGTATTCGTCGTCGGAGTATCTGGGCTCCATCAGCAGGGAGCATGCGACTGGCCGTCCAACCAAACGTACCGAGCCGAATAGTGGATGTCAACAATGAAGTCCTCGAGATTCTCGCGCTCCACCTCGGACAGCGGGCGCGGCTTCTTGTTGCGACGCGTCATATCTATATCCATGTCGGCGGCCATGGTGTTGTCGTGGTGTGGTATGCGGTTGAGATCGCGGAGCTTGTGCTCGTGCTCGTGCGGTACAGCGGGGGTTGCGCAGTGCAAGGCAGGCTGGCGGCGGGGCGGGGTGGCAGGCAGCAGTTGAGGTGGGCAGGTGCAGGGTGGCTCGCAAAGGAAGGTGTGGCTGGCTGTGCGTAAACAGCTGAGGCTCTTTGGCTGCGCAAGAACGAGTGGAGTGGAGGGTTTGGTCTGGTTGTTTTGGGGCTTGGCCCTGAAAACAAAGGGCGGGTTCAAATGTTTACCGGTACGGCGGGGATCAGCCAGCGGCGCCGAGTTTCTCCGATGCTCAGACCACCGGCATGAGAGTGACCTTGCCAGCGTATTCCGTTTTCCTGACCTGTGACCGCCTCGGAGAGAATGGGGGCCTGCATCTGCTTTTCGCCCGCATGCGGTTGTGGTCGTCTCCGAAATGGATCTTCTACCATGGTCTGCACCGGCAGAGCAACAATCCTCATTCCATTCAGCTCCCAAACTCCCAAAGTCACGCTCCCTGTATCATTCTTCTCCGCGTCCATTGCTCGAGTGAAGCAGAAATCCATTACATCTCCTTACTCTGAAACTATCCAGCCTTTTGACCTGTAATTACACCTTCCTTTCTCGGTTTGCCAGAACGACGAAGCGAAACATGTCTCTCGCCCTATCCTGCCGTCTATCCTTACCCTACGTGCGCCTTCGGTGCTGCGATGTACTCCGCTGTGAACATTTGTTAGATTCCTGTGCTTCTTTGTATTCTCAAGTCATTCAACCAGTCTGGAATGAATTTCATAGACGCGAGCTTCCCATCTTCCTCTACAGGTGCCGAGTACGCGGTCAAAAGCACTATACGATAGTCCACACCAAGTGCGATGGCTCTGTGCTTTGGGCGAAACACGGGTACGTGGAAATATGCTCGTTTCACTTAGGTATACGCAGCAGAGCCTTGCTGATCTGGACCTTGGAGTAGCCACACCACGACCCTTTCTTGCTGCATAATGGCTCGGTCACACAATTGCCGCAAACAGCTGCGAAAACAAATAGACCTCGCACCAAAACCCTGCCTTGCCCGGTACCTGCATAGACACGTTCGAGCACTAGTATTGTAACACAAGCCGAGCAGTACTTCCCGGAACAACCCAACCATCCCTCGCTCGCTGGCCAGCAGCCCGCCCAAGCCGTGAAACTGTGAATGTAAAATTATCAGGGCAAGTAAAGCCTATCGTTGCGTGGCACGCACAGTAGAGCAAACGGCGAGAGGGTCCAACGACCAACGACTACTGCGCGCACGTCACACGGCTGATACCTGGGCAACAGGTAGAAATTGCGTCGATTCCCCCTCGTGACCCTTGCCTTTCGCTCGCTCCGACTGGCACACACACTCTCTCTTTCGCTGCTCACCCGAGACCATCCTGACTCTCCTTCACATTCACTTTCATTTCGGTACACTCTTTAGTCTCTCCGCCACATTACACTCCTTTCCACAACCCCACAACAACCATGAAGTTCACTACTCTGGTCTATGTCCTGCTATCCATCGTCAGCGCCGCGCAAGCCCTCCGGCTCCGCAACGGCCTCGTCCCCCCCAATCATGCCCACCACCACATCCACCGAGAGCGCGCCGTGGATCCCGCAGCAGATCCAACCCGTGCCTCTGTCCTCAGCGTCCTCGCCACAGCTATTCCCCAAGCCGACCTCTCTAGCCTATCTGCTAATCCCAATCCGACCCTCGCCCCCGGCGCAACTCCCCCGGAATGGTTCGAGAAGCTGCCCGCTGATGTGAAGAGCCTGTTACCTGAGTTGTATCTGAAGAACGATGTGCAGGCCGCGGGCACGCTCTTCTCTTCCTCGGCCTCGACGTGCTCGACTTCAACGACTACGATCACGACGACCATGACCGAGGGTGAGAGCGAGCCAACGAAGACGAGCTGCTTGACCTCAACTACGACGATCACCAGGACGTTGACTCCGGCCTCCAGTCAGCTGGCGGAGACGGACAAGACGAGCTGTACTACCACGACCACGACCACGACGCGAACGACGACTTTGATCGTTGAGCCGAGTCCAGTTTCAAGTTCATCGGCTCCCGAACCCGCATCGTCGAGCGGTAGCAGCTGTACGACGACGACGCTGACAACTACCATGACGCGGACTTACACCGTGACTTCAAGCCCCGCGTCCGCACCAACATCTCCGGTAAGATACTCCCCTCCCCTCAACCCATTCTCTGCCCCCCCTAGCTGACACATCATAGGCGAATCCCCTACTCGGTTCTCTTGGTCCTATCACCTCATCAGCACCTAGCAACACAGCCGCACCCACCATCCCAACCACCGGCTCAGATGACAACCCTTCAGCCCCTCTACCTACTTCTCCTAATCACTCAATCGACCTGCCTCCCTTCCCCATCCTCAACTCTACGAATCCTGTGGTGCACCGCCCAACTGGAAACGAGACTCTGCCGTCGCAGACTTCGGGCGTGCCACCGGAGCAGGTGACTAACAATGCTGCGGCTGCGGGTGCAGGTGGAGTGGACCTGACCAAGGCCATGGGCGTTGGTGTCCTTGGCCTTTTGTTTGGTGTGGTAGCGTGAGTGGGCTGGTCTTCATTCAGGCCATGTCCGTGTTACGGATACCTCTTCCTTTCTTCTTCGTGGGATTCGTGGAATGGTAATCGAGGAGTTGGAAACTTCCGTCGGTTACAAGGCCAGAGGGCCCGATATGCGGTGTCAAAGCGTTATCAAAATGCGGAGACTGGACTCGGGATGAGGGAGTGGCAGTCGGGACTGCAATCATACCCTTCGACAGAGTCTCCTTTTCAATAAAAATCCCCATTCTCAAATGGCGGGCTTGCCCTTGAATGATGCCGGTATGCGTTTTCCATGTGGATGTATGTCTGCACATGGACCGGAATTTATACGCGGGGCACGTGCCTCTCGTCACATCTGGTCTCCATGTGCAGTGAAAGCGAGAGATACATCCATACAAGAGCAACAAAGCCAAAACAAGGCATTCACGCAGAATCTCCAAGTTCCAAAAAAAAGAAAAAAAGAAAGAAACCGTCTCATGGACCCGATCCATCATCCTCAGCATAGCCTCGCCTCACCAATCCATCCATCCATCTACTGCAGCTCACCCGCCCACTCATAAACCATCCTCGAGTAAGCCTTCTCATCCTTATCCGTCCGCCTAAACGCAAACCGCCTTACCAACCACCGCCCCCCATCCACCTCCGCAAACCCCCAGACCTGCCGCCCCGCCCACTTCCCCTTCTCATTGTCGACCCAACTTTCCAAGATCTCGCCGTCCGCGGACTCAGGCAGCCAGCCTTCGGCGAGGAACTTGATGTCCGCCTGTCCTCACGTTAGTGCGTGTGGGAGGACCGCGATGGTGGAGGGGAGTTAGCAAAGAAAGGCATACCTCGACATCAGCGCCCTTTCCCTTGCTCTCCTCCAGCATTTTGGCGAGAGTGGTGAACCGCGACTTTGCTTGGACATCGCCAAAGAGCCAGTCCGAGTGGGGTCGCGGTGTCCAGTCCAAGGTCCTGTGTTCCGAGGTTCCTTTGATGCCGCCGGTGGCGGTTTGTTCGATGTCGATTTTGACTGCGCTGGCTTCTTCGTCTGCCGTTAGTGAGCTTGCGGACGATATGCGCGGTTTGAAGGAATGTAATAAGGGGGAGGGGGAGGGGGGGGGGGGGGGCACTGGCGATATCGGGGAAGTTGAGTGAGGGAGAGAGTGGGAAGGGGACGGACATTGTTTTAGATGCTGTGTTACTGTGGCCAGATTCACGGCTTTGCGTGTCAGCCAGCTGATGCCTTGGAGGGCGAGGATGGGGTCCGAGGGGTCGGAGAATTTGCGGTTCTGATTTGGATGTCAATTGGGTTTCTCCTCTTGCGTCTTGCTTGTCTGTCTGTCTTCTGCTTTGGCTTCTGCGATGTGGTGGGAATGGGTCTGGAAGATCTGGTGGTGACATGGTGGGTTTTATCTAGACGTACCATGATCCATTTCCCATTCAAGTCCTTGATCGTCTTATTCGGAGGAGCCGCCATGTTTCCTGTACACTCTTCTTTACCGTTACTTCTCAATCGCTGTCTTGGACCTGAAGTAGTTCGTCTGGCGTGGGGGTAGTATCTGGGTAAGCGGGGTAGCTAGCTGGTGGCACGTTCCACGTTCCTTCCTTCTCTTCAAGAGTTGCGTATGATGAATGATCCAACAAACGAGTAACGGAAAAAGCAGGACCAGCATCTACTAAATATGTCGCCACACCATTGTTACTTCACATGGCTCTTGGTCCCTGACGGCAGGCCGTCGTACCTAGGCATGTCCTCATCGGGATAGCTCCATGACGAAAGTTGCGAGGGGATCCCTGTATAGCTCGGCGACCGAGCTCCCCGTAGCTCCTTCTAATGTTCAATTGGCAAGAGGCATGGCATGGTGGGCCGCGGTGTAAGCGTTTTGAGAGCCTAGATATGAATGTGGGACATTGAAGAGAGACACATAGCCTTAGTAGGCTTACTTGGCCTGCGTCGATGTATCATGATATGCTGTAAATGTAGTTTGTAGGGCATGTGCACATGAGTGATATTTTCCGGTTCTCTTCCTCCCCAGGACCCATGTGCACCACCATCAGTCCCTTATCGCGACATCGAATCATCTCCTAACAAGCACTCCTGCAATCCCCAAACTCAAATCCAGCACCGCCAAATGCTCATCCCCTCCATCCACTAGTCTCTTGTCCGTCTCACTGAACAGCACCGTGATCCTACATTTTTGCAAGTCTCCTACGCGCTCATCAAACAGAATCCTTTCATACAGCTGACTGACTGTTTGCGCTGAGCTCCACCCCTCTGCCACCATGTCCTCCACCACTTTGGCAATCTTGTTGTATTGGACGGATTTGGAGGTCGAGGTAGGGAAGATGGCGGATGTCAGGAGATCGAGCGTGGCTGTGGGTATTACGCCCGCGATTTCGGCGATGTGGGCTTTGGTTACCGTTGTAGAGGTAGCGGCGGAGGGTGTGTCGATATCCATCTCATCGTCCTCATCCTCTACCAATTTTCTCCTCCTAGCCTTCTCTTCTTTCCCTGTGCCGGCCCCCGCACCGAGCAACCTCGCAGCACTCTGCAAAAACGTAATCGCCTTCCTTAGATCTCCCTCCGCTACCCTGACCAACTCCCCACTCACCCCCTCGCCTAACTGCACACCCTCCAGCTTCGCGATATCCTCGACTCTCCTCACCGCATTCCCCTGATCCAAGCTCTTGAATCGAAACTTTGAGCATCGACTCGCCAACGGATCAATAATCCTTGTGACGTAATTGCACACGAGACAGAATCTCGTCATTCTACTGTAGGTCTCCATCGTCCTACGTAGCGCAGACTGGGCATCTTGCGTCATGCTATCCGCCTCATCCAGCACAATGATCTTGAACGGCGGACACGGGTATTTGTCCCTATACCTGACTTGCTTCACGCCATCTTCGGCATCTTTATCTTCGACCATGATGTTGTGCGAGGGCGCGGAGGAAAGTTGCTGGCGGGCGAAGTCTTTCACTTTGGCGCGGACGATGGAGATGCCGCGTTCGTCAGAGGCGTTGAGCTCGAGGACTCGGGTCTTCATCAGTTCAGGGCCGTAGAGCTGTTTTGCGAGCGCGAGGATTGTGGACGTCTTGCCAGTTCCTGGGGGGCCGTAGAAGAGCATGTGCGGGAGGTTGGAGGATTGGAGGGTGCGTGAGAGAATCTGTATGGTGTTGTCTTGCGCCGTGACTTCCGAGAGCGTCTTGGGGCGGCTAGGATCATTAGACGCCGTATATATGGGGCATATCTTCGTGATGCACTGTGGGCAGGCTCACTATTTCTCGACCCATGGCTGCAGCCGATTGAGCTCCTGCTTCGTTGTAGGCGCTTTTGACGAACTCGCCTGGGCAGCGGCGGCCTGCCGGGCTTTGACGTTGAAGAAGTCGGACATGTTGCGGTGTGTCTTGGGGGATGTGTAGATCAGAGCGAGGCTCGTCGAAACGGTTCTGCCGACGACGCGACGCGACACCCGCTACGCGTAAAGTGCAAACGCGTCTGTGCTCGGCAACTCCATTCATCACTTACGTCATCAGAGGAATTCGGCATTCGCCTCACTGCTGCATGTATTGCTGGATGGTATCATGATAGCATTGCGTGTGTTTTCCATCGATGCAGCAACTGCAGTTATGCCAAAGAACGTATAAATCCACACTCTTCACCATCTATCTACTATATACCCACATCTCACATCCGTGATTATGCTTACAGTAGGCCGAGTGCAGCCTTCTTGTTTGAACGTTCGGGCTTCAAACCTAGTCGGTGAAAAGCCCACAGAAGACTACTGCCTTCCATTCAAGCTAACCTTTTTGACCCGCTTAGCTAGTTGTACAGAGTCGGAGTCGGACCCTGTAGATACATCCCCGAGAAGGCGGCGCTCGGCTTGTTGCTGAGTGATCCCTCCCGAGGAGATTGCAGGGCGTTTCGAGGGGCGCTCACCAGTTTCCTTGAGTATCGTCAACAGCGTTCTCCACCCATCCATCTGTTGTAGCTGCAGCCCCTCGGAGAGATCGCGCTCGGATGCGACCTTGGCAAGGAGTGCTTCTTCGTCCTGAAAATCGTTAGCCAATGCAATGCGGCAAAGTAAGAATTACAGACCTTCGGCAGTATACCCAAGCTGTGAACAAAACACAAGAGATGGAAATTCGACACAGCACGCAGTCCACTCGTCGTGTTGAGAGCAACACCATTTGCCCTCGCATTCAGCGTCTTTGCCAGGGCCGAGTATTCCTGCGTCTCGCCAATAATTTCTCGGTTTTCGATTGTGAACTTGGGGCCAGTGAACATGGGGTTCGGCTGGTTCGGGAAACCGTGCGTTAGAGTGACGAGCAGGTAGTCGACTGGGAAGGCGGGCTTTGCATTCTCCTGCACATTCGCTCCATATTCGTTCTTCTTACGGTAGAACACCTCGGGAATGTATCGTGTCTGGTTGAGAGCTTCGTTGTCATCTTCGGACTGTACGAGCATGACGGATGGCTCTGCGGACGGCTCGATGATGTCCGCCTTGACCATCTCCACGGCAGTATTTGAAGCCTGGTACGATGAGATGCCGATGGCGCCGTCCGCATTTCCGCTCACTACGCAAGTGATGAAGTTCGAGCCAAACTTGCCTGTCTCGCTCCACTTGGTCGGCCTGGGATATTTCGCTTGATACCGAGCGGCGAAGATAATCTCCAGAGAGGCGAGAAAGTACGAGTCGATATGTCGCTTGCAAATGGCTGTGCCATCACCCGCTCCAGCGTCCAGCAGATCCGTGAAGATGACACCGACTCGCTGCAACCCGCACTGCCGAGCGACCTCGTCAATCTGTGCCTCGTTTTCCCACTCGCTCAGCGATATTCCGTCCGACTCGTTGACCTGGGGAGGCTCATATATGGCTTCGACGACGGCTTTTGTCCCCAGCGGCACCTCGGTATACTCCTCGTACCGACCGTAGAGGAAACCTAACCGCTGAGCGCCCGTAATCCTCCAGAAGTGGATCAGATCGTCCACAACATCAATCGACGCAAACTCGACGTGATCCACCATTCTAAACTCTTGTGGCTGGAGTGAAATGGCACTGGGCTGGCATTTTGTGCAGATGCCCTCCGGGAACGGTTTGTGTCCAGACGGGCAATCTGGTCTCACGCGAAAGTATGGCTCGCTCAACGGTGGCATGTACGACGTCCCGCTCTCGGGCTTATTCTTTCCTGCGTTGATCTTCCTCAGATACGAGTGAAATGACAGATGCTTGATCTTCTTGTCCTCCAGATACTCCAGCGCGTACGGCTCCAGCGGCATGCAGTAATCGCACATGCCCTTCGGCCCGTGTCTGCACATCTTCTGGTCCAGCCGGCGCTGGATTTTGCCATCGAGTTTGTCCAGCCTGTCGTCGAGCGGCGACTGCTTGACCGTCTCCCAGGGATTCTTGATCAGCTTTGTCGGCGAACCGAGGGGCACGGTCGGAGCTTCGGAGGGGTCGACGGGCTTGCCATTCAGACGTGCGGCGGCTACGGGAGCTGTGGCGTGGCCATTTGACTGCGTTGCCTGCTCTTGGAAGTCGATGAAGAGTTGTGCGCCATGGCTGGGAGCCTTGTTAGCCATGCAGGCGCTGGTGCAGGTGCAGGCGCGCGGCGGCAAGCTACTCACGTCAACCCGACTTGTTGGAACGACACGCCTTTCAGAGCGCTGAACTTTCTCGCGTCGCCTCCATGCGGCTTGTTGCTGACTGTAAGGCTCGTGAGGTCGACGTTGGAGGGTATTTTCTCGGCTATCTGGGGTATGAGTTCCGGAAAGGTAGTCGTGGGCTCGACGGTGAGGCGGAACTGTCCCTCTCTGCTAACAAATCGCAGTATCATGGTGATGTTTGCTTACGAGGATGCGTCTGTGGAGTCGAGAGCGCAGGACAGACGTCGCCTGTTAACAAGAAAGGTTGCAGCGCGGGAAAGAAGGCCCGAGACGGAGCTAGGCAGACGTCGGGGTGAAGTAAGTGAAGGCAGTCTGGAAGGTGCTGATGACGCGGGAAGGTCACTGGCCACCTCACCAGCCACAGCGCCACACGCGCAGGGTTCTTTGCTTCGGCAGTCTGCCTTAGCGCCAAAGTTCAAAGGACACTTTGCAACGTCCAGCGAAGCCGACAACTTATTGGGGGACTGACTCCGCGATCCGTAATATACCGTCTTCACCTTTCCTTCTTTCCGTCCCCTCCACGCTCCCGACGCTCTTTTGACCTTCCATCCACCCTCCAGTCTCGCCCAAAGGACGAAAACACGGGTCGCATCCCACCACCACTGCCCACTGCCGCTTCCACTGCAACTTCACCGCAATGTGGCCCTTCGACGCCGTCGACTGGCTGATGCTCTTGATCCCCATCGCCTACCTGTTTATCCTGGTTGGCTCCCTCTACACCTTCAGCAGCATCTACCGCAAGCGAACCGCCGCAAAGGCCGCCTCCCTGGAGCCATGGTTCCCGCCGCACACGCAGCGCAACATCTACCTGTCGCTGCTGCACATGGAGTCGCCCAAGTGTCCCGACAGCATCCTCAAAGCTGCCTTGTTGCGCCGCGCGACCGAAGACATTACACGTATCATGGCGATCCGGAATGCGAAGCAGGCGCTGCAGGTCTTGTTGCAAAGGGGCAGTGTGGGCGATGATGTGTGGCAGCGCTTCCAGCGCGCCGAGAAGGAGATTGAAGAGGAGCTGAGAGACGTCGTCAACGAGGTATGTTGCCAATCACCGTGCATCCGCTCCCAGGGTCGTTTGTTGACATGGTCCAGGCCAACGCATTCGCTCCCAACTGGGGCCAGACCATCTTCCAATCCGCTTCGGAAATGCTTCAAAACGGCCAGATCCGCGAGCGCGTCACCGAAATCCTCTCCACCGCCGCGGCCGAGAAGGAGTGGTGGGAAAAGCGCAAGACTGCGATCAAGACGGATTTCATGAGGGAGTTGGACGAGGAAAAGGCTGCGCTGAGGAGTCCCACGACGGATGGGAGTATTGCGGGGAGCGTGGCGGGCAGTGTGAGCGATGATGCTGTGCTGGTAGAGGGTGGTGGCCCGGCGGAGAAGTCGGGCAAGAAGAAGAGGAGGGGAAAGCACTGAGGTGGTGATTCTCGCGTTCGGCTTGTGGTTGGAGGAGGTGGGATTGCTCAAACATTGCATTGCCGGCGTTGGGGTGTTGGACACCGGTATACTCGTGGGGCGCCGGATACTCAGACTCATTGTATGAACATTTTTTTGATCCTGTTGCTGTCACATTGCATCGTTTCGATGGCCTCAAATCAATCAGGACGGCACAAGGTTGTCACTTTTGTGATTTCGTGTCGAGAACAGTTGCAATGCTATAAAACGCCAGTACCCATATCGACCAACTCGCCCAAGTGATGTTACACGCTCGCCACATTCTAACCTAAGAATCTTGTCGTACATCGGATATACAAGCCTCCCTAACCCCCACTGGTGGTCCCCCTGTACTCATATTCACCACCTACTTCCTGGGCGGGCCACTGACACCAGCGCCAATGACACTGGGCAACTCCTCACTGCCCATGGAATACAGCAACCCAATCCCGGACGAGATCAAGAAAACAAGCAGCACGGTCGTGCCCGCGAGCAACCAGAACGGCATTGAGACATCCTTCTTCTGGCACGCGGGACCGCCCCAGTAGGTCGTCTTGGTGGTCGATTCCATACCTTTCCCATCGTGGTGCTTGACATCGGGCTCGCACTTGCAAGCATAGCAGATGGGAATCGTCTTGCTATCTTCCTTGTGGGGAGACGTGCACGTTCCGTGACCTGAGCAGCTGTTTGTGGCTTTCAAGCAGCTGTCCTTTGACGAATAGCAGCGCCTCAGGATGCCGAGGAGGGGTTTGCTGTTGTTTCCTTCGGCCTGCGTGATGACAGGGAAGTCTTCGAGATTGGGGGTGTCGGGGTTGGGAGAAGTGGCGGGCTTGGATGATGCGAGCGAGAGGGGTGCTTCTTTGGGATCGCGGCGCGGCTGAAGGGTGGACGGAGAGTCGTATGTTCCGTAGGGTTGCGGTGAGCGCCTCGAATTTTTGGCCGAGGGTGGCATCAGCACGACTGTGACGGAGGTGGTTGGCTGCTTTGCGGGGCATGCGTCCCCCATGTCCCTCGCTTTTTGCCTGGAAAAAGTGAGCCACTCGTTGGGCACGGTGACTCCGCTGTGCGTGTCCGTGAACATCTTGTTCTTGGAGAGGGAGCGCGCTTGCTCGGTCATGTCCTCGAGGAGGCGGGTGTTATCGGAGCCCGAGGGAGGGTTTGGTATCACGAAGCTCGACCAGTCTTTGTAGCAATCTGCGTATGCTATCTCCAGTATTAATTCTGCGCTTTCGTCGCCTATCCGACGCCATACCTTTGAAGTCGTCCACATCGTCGACCCACAACAGCTCGTGGTCCTTGGCCGGCTCGCCCTCGAAGAGCCTGGGCTGCCTCCCGCCGAATGCGTTCAGCTGCTGGATCGCGTCTTTGCCCAGGTGCTTTAGGGAATGGAATGTCGATAGACCAAGCCGCCGTGCGAGGATCAATCGGGCTGTTACTGGAGACACCGCCACCGACGAGGGTGTCTGCGTCGCGGGTCCGGGTGCTGCATCATAGACGTAGACACGAGCCTCGCTTGCGGCCGAAGCGGCACAATACAGCGAAGACAGAGTCAGGCCCCAGGATAACTTCATGATGGCCGTCGTTGGATGGGGTCGGGGTGGTGGTGGTGGTCGTGGTGGACGACTGGCGATGATGTCGCAGGGCGACGAGGAAGCTGCGGGAGTTGCCGAGAACACGAAGAGGCGCGGCACCGAGGACAAGCCGTCATTCCAACGTGTAAAGTGAGTCCCAGCTTGAGCTGCCATGCCCATTCACCTCTCACGTCCACCTCTCATGTGATACTGGTCGTTATTCTTCTCCCACCTGCCTTTTCTGCGTTTCTGCGTTTCTGCGTTTCTGCTTCTTGTATCACTCACTGCGACACATCACATGTCTGCATGTCTGCCTGCAAGATATCCTTAACCTGCCCACGGTAGCCTCACTTTCCGCCCTCGTCCCGCAACCGGCTTCCTTGCAAAAAGTCCGCCTCATGTCCAAAATAATACGAAGAAGCTTCTCTCTTTTTAGAGGGTCGAGTACTTCGTCGCTGGTGCGGAGAGCAGCCCGCAATGGCCACGAAACGATACGCATCCAGCGCGTCTACTTCAAGCCACGCTTCCTCAACACATCGTGAGTTTTGCCTGGTCGCATGTGCGCGCATGGCGGTGGCAGCGGCACCGCTGACCTTTTGCAGGCATGTAATAGGCACTTCCGTTGCGCTCGCAGGCGCATACACTCTTCTATCATGGTTCGACAGCATGCTTGAGGAAGTCGACTTGGAGGAGGAAGAGGAAGAGGCCAACGAGGATGCTGAGGAGGACGACGACGAACCCCTGTTCTTCTTCCCCACCGGCTTCTCGCGCCCGAAACCCAGGACTTTCTACAAAGGCTCTGATCCCGAGTGGCAGGAGTTCCTCAAGATCGCGCCTGACCGCAAGCGCCTGGACCGCATACGAGGAGAGCTGGTGTTTTTGGTCCGCGAGATGGCCGCCAGGTCTCCCCAATACAGGAGGCAACTTGGAAACATCAACACCAAGAAGGGCAATACTTGGATAGACGTCAGGTTTCCCGACGGTCCGCCCATTGAGTACGAGCGTCCGGGTATTGAACTCACAGACGATCTCAATTTGCGGAGGACGAAAAGAGATGTACACGAAATACATCACCAGCGCATAAGAAACCTACTCGTCCCGTCGGCAGTCGCCACCTCGGTCTATGGAGATTCAAAAAGGAGAGCGGGCAGCTGGTGGCAAAACATCAAGAAGTACATGGGCTGGCAGGATAAACCGAACCCAGACACGGCGCAGAAACTACTCACCCAGCTTCCAGCTTTCCCGCCATCGGCGCCAACAACACCTGCCCCATCCACCACCGCCTCATCTACCACCGCACCACCACCCGCGCCATCTACGACCTCGAAATCCGAGAAAACCTCTGCAACCTCATCCTCGCCGCCACTGGGCAACTCTGCCTACGAACGCTTCGGTCTCACCCTACCCGACCCCACAAAAGCGCCCACGCTCGACCTCTCCCACTTCCGCCAACTGTTCCGCAAACATCACCCGCCTGTCCGCCCCTCACCTCCGCGGGGTACATTTATAGTCTCTGGACTGGTAGAAGTTGTGGGTGAGCGAGCCAAATCGACACTGGATGTCACCGCTGCATACGATCCGAAGTTGGGGGAGTACGTCATGGTGAGGGCGAGGCTCAGGCATATCATAGACTATCACCAAAGGCCGAAGGGCGGGTCTTAAATGCGAAGTAGGATGAGGACGGAGTGGTAGAACAGGTGGACTTCGAATGGGATAGACCTGCATTTGTGGCGTTCGGCGGTAGATATATCCATACCCCCTTTTCGGTTTTGTTCGGTGTCAAGAGTGAGTTTAGCAGGCGGGTGCGGTCAAAATAGAGTGCATTCACGCGGTAACAGTGCAAAGCAATGCCAAGCCAGGTCTGGTTAGGCAGCTCCCTTTCGCTTGCAAAGCAATTCCACATGTGAACTCCTTTCCATGACCGTTCTTTCTTCGTCGCACTGCGCACTTGCTTCAAGTAATGACGAATACCACCATCATTATCATCGCTCGTCTACCATACCTTGGCCTGAATTTCGACTACGCTTCCTTCCCCCTCTTATCAACCATGCAGTAATAAATCCGGTCCATGTATAATATATACTTCCTTTCTGATCCATACAAGGCTTTTCCTACTCACCACACCGCTTGCTCAGAAGGCGGACTGAAGAGGAGATCTAAGTTTTCTTTTTCTACAAGGTCGACTTTTGTCCAAGGAATGAGGACTCTGGAGGCGGCGGATACTTACTGATCCCGGACTGAACAGAAGAAGAATGGAAAAGATAGTATAGCCGACATGGTACGAGTACTGACAAGTATTTTCATCTTCGAATCATCACTCAATGCCGCCATGCTCAAATGCTTTTACATTTAGACTTCAAGTGGTTTCTCTCCCGTGCTGATATTTGTTTGTAGAAGCTATTTGAACTCTCTCCCCACAAAGTTTCTTCATTTACACTCCCTCCTCTGGGAGAAATAATGGCTAAAGGTATGTATAACAGTACAAGTACATGTGGATTTTGAATTTGCGTGTCTGTATGAAAACGAGGGATCCTGTTAACACATGTGCGTTTTGTAATTATCCAGTGTTCCAGGTTTGACAATCGCCGAGGTGAGTAAAGTCCTCGCGACGATGAAGAGCACTGTAGCCCCATCAAACACTTAGGCTGTGATTCTCCCATCGAGATAGGCATCGAGTTGGACTGGCGTTTTCCGTATAAATGCTGTTTTACTTCTGTTCACGTTCTCTTCCACACATACCTCGACAGCGTCAAAGAGTGCTAAAAAGCGACAGTCCTACAATAAATGTGTTCTTTGCTCTCGAGCCAGGAATTGAAAACGCGCAAGGGAACCTTCCATGAGATATGTCTGTTTGATGGAAACAATTTAGGTTTCGGTTGCGGAGAATCGCTAGACCAAGTATATTGAAAGTGATGTGTTGATGAGGAATGTCAAAACGAGCGTTCTCGGGTATTGCATGTACATCGTATTCCAATACAGCCGGTGTGTCTTGAAGTCCACCAAACAACATACTGCTGCATTCAACTGTCTCATGGCCTCCTATATAAAAGACTCTACCTTCACTACTTCATCGTACCCACACTTCATCATCTTTAGACTTGACTCACTAAAATTGCCTGGACACAATATCCATGTGAGTTTTCACATCTGAGGGAGCCAACGAGCCTAACCTAATGAGCGCTCTCGATTTGGAGGGGAAACGATAAAAAGACCTCACCATAGATGCGATAACGAAGTGTTGTACACAGAATCTTAAAGAAGAGGTAAAATATTTTGAACACCTGCGGTGTTAATCGATGGATGGATTGTAATCTAGTTTCGCAAATAGGAAAAGCAGTTTCTTCAAACCCCCTTTCTTAACTTGCACTAGTAACGGTTGGACTTAATTCCGATTATGGCAACTACGGACCCTCTCTCTCTGAAGTGTAAGATTTGACATTGATCATAGAGCGGGGATGCACAGTGTGGAATATTCGATCCGAAGCCAACTCTTTTTATGTAGTGAAAGGATTTATAGATCCAACGCTCCATTCGTTCTTGTACGTTCAGGTTCTTTGCAATTTTCAAGTTGTTAAATAATAGCTCGGAGATGTTGTTAAAAAACTTGTCTGCTCGCTTCAATCAACATATACAGTTCCCTCCATAATCCTCCTTGCCGTCCGGAAAACCGTCACGTCTCTCACTCTTCCACCCTCATCAAATCTCGCACCAACGAGCAATTTCCCACTGTTATGCCCAATAGTCACCCCGTCAGCATCCACTCTACCAGAACTTGTCACTTCGTTCAAAACAGTCCCTTCCAATCTTGATCCAACGGCAATCGCCATGGCCACCGTAATCGGTACCGCACGATGGGGCTGACCAACAGATATCGCACGTGCAACGAGATCACAGTCCCTCTCACCCACAACCTCACCCGATATCAACGAGTGTTTATGCGGCGCTGACACCATTGCAATTTTGGGGATCGATCCTGGAACGGACATTACGTCTTTTGCGATGCCCATAGCGACAGCAGCTTGTCTGCGTATAGACTCCAGGCGAGTGAGAAGGTCCGGATGCGCTTCGATGGCATCGGCGAGAATACTGCCTTCTACACCAAGATCTGACGCGCGCACGAAGACGCATGGATTTCCTACATCGATACATGATGCCTCGATGCCGTCGAAAGTGTCCTTGACCGCACTTGTGGGCAGCGTTTTCCCTGTTTTGGAACCTCTTGTAAAAGTCAGTGAGATTGTAGGTTGATTTGAGTAGAATAAAAGTGTACATACGCTGGGTTTACAAACGCAAGTTCAATCTTCGCCCCCGTTCCCGCAACTCCGTCAATCGCGAAATCGCCCCTAACTTTTGCCTCTCCATTTTCCATCGGGAACTTTGCATGAATGATCTTGCCCGTATTTGTGTTATGTATCCTCACTGTATACTTTTCCTCTTCCCCATGCACGTCTACAAGCCCCGAATTCGTAGCAAAAGGCCCAATAGCCGCACTCATGTTCCCGCAATTGCTCGAGAAGTCAACCTCGGAATTCTTTACGCCTATCGCTGCAAATGTGTAGTCTACATCCGCATCTTCGCGAGATGAAGGACCGACAACACAGACCTTGGACAGGCTAGAAATGCCACCACCCATGCCGTCGAGTTGCCGGCCATTGGGATCGGGAGAATTGATTACGCTACGGAATATGGATGGCCAGGCATCCCGACTTGGCGGGAGGTCTTGGGCGCGGAATATCACTGCGCGTGATGTACCGCCACGATAGTACGAGGCTGGAATTGCATGTTGTTCTCGAGTCGTTCGAGATGAGTGGAAAGAATGATGGAAGGTGCGCCTCAGGGGTGGAAAGAGGCAACGGCTCATCTTCTGGCCCATGGAAAGATTCATTTTGGATGAGAGTGAGAGCTTGGCATGTTGAAAGAGATGGCGCCGGTAGGTTCAAGAAGGATATGAGTCTGTTGATAGTCACCAAGGTCGTCGGATATGTCCGATGTCGAAACGTTTTGCGCTACTTCTCTCACGGCCAATCGGAAGCAGGCTTACCATGATTCACTAAACTATAAGCGTACACTACCCCCCCCCCCCCTTTCTCACATCTCTCAACACAACAACATTCAATGTTTCAAAACTTTCAGGCATGTTCTGGTTTGCCTCCGTGTAATTTGTACCAGATTACGTATGCGCCGAATTACTTGCCCGGACAGATACTTTTTCTGCCAGGACCTTGACAAGCATTGAAACTCTTGTTGTGAGCTTTGATAGGTGGAACGAGGCTGAGATTTCTAAAGGCTTTTATTGTACTCTAGCGAGGTTGAGTAGGGTTGTGGAGCCAGGTTGTATGGTTACGGTGCTATTGGAGAAGGCGGCGGTGTCTTGATGGTCAGCAATGACTTTTAATAATGATCCAAACCCGAGCAAAATGTGAACACAAGATACCTAGTCTAATTTTAGTATATGTAGTAGGATTTCAACCGTCACAACTTTACGGGGATTGCCATGATGATGTCTTCGGTATTCGCAGGCTGCTAAAAACATATATTCCGTGCTGCATCTCAATGATTTTGAAGATTGCTCAAGGTCCAAGTCATCCTCAGAGGTAAAGCTAACACATACGCTTGAACTTTTCCATACTTTCTGTAGCCTTCATGATCTTCTGCGTTAAGAACTCCTATTCAGCCCCGTTATGATTTTCACCCGCCTCTGTATCCATCCAAACCCACGCACGCCAATGCCACTCCATTCTTCAGACTGTTCGTTTCCAATTTGGCCATGATCAAGTACAGTCAAAGCTCAAAATCTACTTAGTTTCGTCTTGTTTGCTTTGTGATTCTGTGATGAGGCGGACAGCGATAGAGTTATTGCAGCCGTCAGATGTATCCATTACATGTCACACCTTTGCGATTCTCTTTGTAGGCTTGAATAATTGCTTTCTTCATAGATATATACCAGCTACCATGGGTAAGTCGTTATCGAGTGTGTTCTCATATTATGGAGATAACATATCGCAATCCCGGAGACTCCGCCTTCTCAATCACCTTCGCAGCTACACGATGCGCCACTGTACTTCCTTTCTGCGCAAATATCTGTAGAAATCGGTCATACAAATTTTCTTCTTCAACATCCTCGAAGCTTTGGACATATAGGTTAATATTGCGAAATTCAAAATACCCTATGCGCTCGAACTGACCTGCAACCAGATCAGTTCTCCTCAGCAGAACTCCCTGAAGTACCTTTTCGTGAATCCGATTATCATCGTCTTCTTCTTTTTCCTTATTTTTTCCTTTATCAACTATTAGTCCGCCATCGCAGGACCGGGATAAACCAGTTCTGCCACCGAGCACTGGTAGGAGATAAACGATGCTACTTTCCTCCTCGCTGTTGTTGTCGCAGCGATTTTTTTCATTACTGAAATTGCTACCATCTCTTCCCATATCAAACCCCTCTATCATGTTCCTAGTTTTCGAGTTGTCGATATGTATTGTTTCTTTGTCTTCAGCCCCTTCCTCGTCCCTTTCGTGGTTCAAATAATCTGGATATACTAGCCATCCATTTGCAGTGTTCGTTTTAGAATCGTCGCCTTCAATCTCGATTCTGTTCCAGTCGATAAACCGTGCACTCAATAGGCCTGAGCACCTTACACGTATCAGCCCACTGTTGACTTCGCCAAATGGATCATCGGCTTTGGGCGTCATCTCAGCATCCAACACGTCTGTGTATATATGATGCTCTATGTCCGGCCACGTGGACACATATTCCGGATAGTGAACTTGTCCATCAACAGAAATCCACGACCAGCTGGGTGACCGGTATTCTAACACTTTTCTTCTCGGCTCCTGGACTGCCCAACAAAGCTGCACGGGGAACTCTTGCTCCCGCCACATTCCAGCAAGATACTCTCCACCTCCTTCTTCATGAATGCGCCGCGCTACTCCAGAAAGTGCAGGGAGCTTATCCTTGCTGAACGTCAAGTTGGCGGCGGAATATAGAGGAACAATCGAACGCCACCAATACATCATGAGACCTCCCTTTTGACGCCCACTGATCATATACGTGTCCAATGCTCGTGGAGAGCCAAGTGGGAGGAACTCGTCCGCGACTAGATTCTCGCACTCCCAAAGGGCACCACGGTTACCGAAGTGAATAGTCCGTGATGGAAGTATCTTCTCCTGAAAGGTCCACGCTCGCGTAGCCAAGTACGATTTCATGGTCTAAAAGTCGTAGTATAAATCATTTTGGAAGTCTCGGACGTAGCTACTCCCGTCTACAGTGATAGTTGCTCGTAGCCCATCAACCAAGTAATCCGGCTTGAGAAAACAACCTTCGTGAGCGTTGGTAGCAGATGATGCGGCTATGTTGACGAAAGAGCCACCGTAAATAGAATTCACAGAGGCTGCTTCTAATCTCCAATCCTCTTCATCTCCTTGATAGATGCACCAAGAATCTATCCAAAGGTACTCTAGACCTAGGGCCCGTGTGATTTTGATAGCATCTCTGAATGATTTTGGTGCCTCATTGATAGGAATCGCGGTCAGAAAAGAATCATAATTCTCCTGGGTGAGCTTCAGAAATGATTCCTTCCCCCAACAGTGACTCAGTGTGCTGTAGCAAGGCCTGGTTTTCCATCCTTGGGTCAGAACCAGTCGTGGAACGCCACCAGCAATCGAGATTAACCTAGTGGGCAATGAGCCTTGGGTATCTGGATTGCACTGTCTATGATCCCGCGAACAAAGATCCAACCAGGATTTAGCTATGTCAAGAACATCCCGTTGTTGATCGAAAGTGTCAGCTTCGGCGCGTTAGAAACATTTCTTAATCCATTACTCGATAGCACTCACCTTCTTTTTCCAGAGCAGCGGAAAAAGATTTCGATTTTAAAACCATACCATCATCCCAATCACAATATTTGCCCGAGAAATTCACCCACAATATCTGTGAGCCCATTTCCCAATTTTGTACTGACAAAGAAGGCAACGATGTGTCGTCCACGAGTTCCAGCCGTGCCTCAACCTTTCGATAAGAATCCAGTACTTCTATATCTTTCATCGTCTGTATAATGAATGCGCAGAATCTACAACCTTTCCGTGCCGCTGCTTCCATAACAAGCGTGCGGCACTTTCGCGCAATTGTATGCTCCCCGAAAGCACCACATCCCGGCCAATACAATTCTGATGGATCTTCGACTTTCGGATCACCAAAATTTGGCCAGTCGTCGAAAAGCTTGTGACAGTCGGAACAGAAGCGATTCGTGATCGTGATTTCTTTGGACAGCTCCGCTATGCAATTCTCAAGAGCGCTTTTATCGATTTTGTCGGATTGCACTTGCTTGATAACGGCGTGGCTTCGGTCGAGGTACATTCCATCGGCTGATTTATATCTTGCGTACCATTCATCCAACTGGTGAGTGTCAACGGTGATAGATTGGTGAAAATATTTTCGGCTCACGAGGGCATTCTTTGCAGTGGTGGTCTGGTCGTGTTCGCCACTTCCCTGAGTAGGAACGATCTGTTCAGGACGATTTCCGTCTGGTACTTCCATTATGGGACGTAAGCGATTCGTAATGTAGCAGTCTTCATTCACAAGAGCGATGCTTCTAGCTATGATCTAGATAAAAGAGTCAAATGGGGCATAAGTAAGAGGAATAAAGGACAGATAGAGGTTCCCAAGGCTGATTTCTTGATGCCTGGAAGGCTTAGGTAATCTCGAGCGGCTGAAGAGCTTACCCCCAGGCTTACGTAGCGCGTACTTGGGCATCTTGAAAGCATTTCATGAGAAACGCGCTCAATGTTGTGACAATAGAAAAGGGCAAAAAGCAAGGTAAAGTTCAATGTAATGCTGTGCAGTGCAGATTCTGATTAATTTGCAAGCGCAATGCGTAGATCTACTGAAGGCTGCCTGTATATAACGCCAGGTCTAAAAGACAGAAGACCACCCACTTCTTTCAACGAAAAGAGCTAAGGAAAGAATATTGACACCGAGATCTGTAGAAAAGATGGGTGCTTCAAGAAGTCTAGACGTACACGCCCCGAGCTGAGTTTTTGGGGACGACTTTTACTTTTTGAGGACCTTTCGAATGTAGAGAACGCCGTTAAGAAAGGAGTTTTCGCTAGATAACGAACAATGCAAAAACTAGAAACACCATAGATATGCAAAAGCGCTCAACACCGATAAAAATGCTCCTGTTAAGTGGCATGAGATGAAAGGAATGCTACCGTGGCCAGGAGCAGAAAGGAGAGGGCGTGGACGGAGCAACCAGGCTAAGTTAGCCTCGAGGATTGTGTGACATCGTAAATCAGGAATTCGGGAAGAGAGTTATAGAGAGCTCTCTACCCGGACCAGCTCCTCAAAAGAGTCACACCACTTGCGAGTCTCCTCCTTGGTTGGTCTCGGGAGGGGCTTGCGAGCATAGCCGCCATATGCGAAGTGAGCCATGAGGGCAGCCTTGGTGCCGATGATACCGCCTTGAATGGCTGCCCAGTCACCACGAGCCACAATGGCTTGCAGCTTACGAGCCTCTGCGTACTCGCCTGCCTCGTACAGCTGAATGAGCTTTACACATGCTTTGGGAGCGATGTTCGCCGTGCCACCGATGATACCAGACCCACCTCCAATCAGTGTTTGGAGAGTGAAGTCGACGGAGCCACCCATGCACATGAAGCCTGACCCAGGGTCAGAAACGGTAGCTGCTCGCGTGGCTGCGGCAATTCGGTTCAATTTGCCAGTGTTTCCACAAGTCAACTTGCAGCCGACAATATTGGGATGCTTCGATAACTCGATGATGGCATCCGAGTTGAGATCTAGACCAGAGACAGCACCTGGGTAGTTGTAGATGAGGATAGGAACAGGGGATGTTGTGGCTACATCCCGGAAAAAGCTCATAACGGTTTCCTTGGAAAAGAGGCCTTGGTAGTATGCGGGCGGCAGTACCAACGCATAGTCTCCGCCAGACGAGGCTGCTTCCTCGCAGAGCTCAATGGTCTCTCGCGTGGACTGGGCTCCACAGCCGACTATGAGAGGCATGTAACCAAAGCCAGCCTCATCCAGGGCTTTGCGGGTAGTATTGGTAATGAGATTACGCTCCTTGTGTGACAGGTGAACAGCCTCGCCATTGGACCCTTGCGTGGCGATGCCGGCAACACCTGCCTTTGCTAGGCGGATGGCATGCTTGGCTGTGGTGTCCAAGTCGACGTTGTCGTTGTATTCGTCGAAGAAGGCCACGGTTGGAACATAGATGCCCGGCACGAGTGCCCGGCGAACCCCTACGTCATTCGATTCGACCGAGCTGGTCTCGAAAGAGTCGGTGTAATGGCTCATGTTGTAGATGGATTGTACAGATTGATGGTGGAGAGGGAACCCTGAGGGGGGGCTGGAGCTTGATGCAGGAGAAGGTGCGTCGTGATGTGGTGACATGTCGAGATTCTTGGTGGCAGACCAGCCAACTTTATACTGACGAAGAGGATGTGGAGAGCGGAGACTTGTGACAAAGAATAACTCAGAAGAGGAAATAGCAGTCCTTCGACGAACAGTGCGGATAGGTTAGTGGGACTAATGATGGTCTACCGAGGATAGTACCGATACTTAAATACTCCACAAGCCGGAGCACCGACGGCGGCCTCTAAGCCTTTCATGAGTGTGGGGGTACAGCTGACGGCGCCATCAGGAGTACTAGGGATCTAAGACAAAGCAAGTGCCCTTCATCCCGTAAAGGACGAGCAGGCGCGGCTGTGACGACCAAAGGGGCGGTGACTGAAAAGGCGCTGCAGGGTAGATGTCAGGCACGGCTGTTTGCACCTTGGCTCACAGGCTGAAGCAGCCAATGATGCGTGTATTGTCCAATTGAATTTGTTTTTTCCCATCACGTCGCAATGGCAGCTGGGAACGAAAGAAGGAGAGGGATGGTCGACACCAGATCTTGGCGGGTGTGTTGGGCAGGGCACGCCTGGCGACGATCTCGCTGCAAGCGGCTACAGGCTGCTGATAGGGCGATCCTTGCCACCGTCTCGCCCATGCAGAGGGTTGGCGGGCTCGAGCAAGCGTTGCAGAGGCGGTTTGGGAATTTTTAGTGTGGGGGCGGGGCAGAGGAAGTGTGAATTGGACAGCCACCTCCCATCATCTGATATCACGACGTAGCGCCGAGTCGTCACCGTCCGTCGTGGTACCAGTCGCCAACCTTTGTTCATTTTCGACAAATTCGCTGAATCTGCAGCAGCCTGAAAGTAGAGACGATGAAAAGAGGATCGCAAAACGATGCAAGACGTGGCAGACCGGGCCGGGGGTACTCGTCACAAGATCACACGGCGTCCGCGCAACCGCAAAAAAACCACCACAGTCGACATCCCGGACTCATCGACAGGGACGAACTCGTTCGAGCATCCATCATCGCCTGCGCCATCGTGGCAAGACGAAGTCGGTCGAGTGCCCCCACGCCGATTACTGGCGCAATCGGCCCGCGATTGGCTGGCCACCTCTACCGGTACTTCTCTCCACAGACCCTCACAGCAACAGTGATCTCTCACACATCACTTCCCATCACGAAGGCGTCAAGCAATGTGGGAAAGTATCATAGCCTCGTTCTGATTGCCAACGATGCCCCTCAATTTGCGGCGGCTGCTACTTTGCGTTTGCTGCAGCGGAACGGGAGCCCAACAACAGCTCACCCGCAATCCCATCTGCAACCTGTACCTAGACATGCGTCGGCAGTCGTCAAGCAGACGACCCAGAGGTATGGAATAGCTCTAGCCGCTCATTTGCCTTCCTTGCAATCTCCCCGGTTGTCCGGAGCGGTTTGGCTGTTCGCTGCGGTTCCTGACCGCTGATGTTTCGTCTGTCCCCCCACGCCGAGCGGCACAACATGACAGTCCGCTATGCGGCGTTCATCCGACAGTATGCTGCTTCTTTTCGAGTGGGACAAAAACCCATCCAAATTTCTGAGGAGGCTGACATTGTTGCCCGACGGTCAATCTACAATTCCACGACTCACACGGGCACGAGGAGGAAAATTTTCCCTGCACCTCGACGTGGACTTCTCGTAATGGAAATGTGGTGCATCGATAAACCTGAGCTTCAGCTCACTCTGGAGTAGTGTGTTGTCGTCAACAGTATGCACTCAGCCTCGCCAGAACTACAGCCGAAAGAGGGACCGAAACTTGGCCTATTACCCCACAATTTGACGATCCTGGCTCCCCCGCTTTACAGCCACGTTCATCTTGTGACGCAAGTGCTGCTCCGTCTCTAGCTTCTTGACTTGCATGATGCCCAGTCTATCCCTCGATCAGCTTTTCTCCAGTGCCGCTACCTGCAGCATGCCCATGTCAGAAGGGGATGACCAGAAATAGACGATGTCCAAGGCTTTGCAAGACAATAAGCGATTTAGGCGCAGCCTTGCATGCGACATCATCGCTTGTCAGAAGCCATGTAACATTTTCATTGTCAGCCAGTGTCATCGGTAAGGGTAGGCTGCGTGAGAGTGGATTCCAAGTGGTAAGAGATTGCTCGCGTTAGGCTTACTCCAGAGCATTCCATGCCTTCATCCGCTAGCTTTTTTTCAAGCAAAACGGAAATGTACCGCGAACTGACTTAGCGTGGGGTACTCGTGCCAAAAGGGATCCCATGTTGGGGCAACGGGAATAACGTCTGAACTCAAGTTCGAGAGGCATGGTAAGAGGAGGATCTGGATACTTTATCGTACATGTGAACGGAGCCCAAGCCCGACATTCTTACCGATTGTCGCACAAAGCAGTTGCTCAGTGGCACAGCGTCAGACTATCACCGGACCAACCTCAGGGTACTAACCCTTGAACTCGCATGACTATGGCGCAAACGCGCTTCGGACCCTGCCTAAACAGTCCCTCCATCATGGATGGTAACTTCAGTATACTACCGGTTATCTCAGCCGCGTTTCTATATCCAGAACTTCTCTCGATCGTGCAAGACCCCTCATTCTTACGGCGGAATTTTCCGCATCATGTACAGGCGGCTCTCTCTCCACAATGTGCCAAGGCAACACACTCGTGCGGCTTGTCGATCTGTTCTGGCCACTTCTCCTACCCAGTTTTGAAACCCGTTTGTGGAATTGACTGGGGACCAGCAACTGTCTGTTCTTTACAGTACCTCAACCTCACCATTTTGCCATGAATGCCAAAAGCCGACTACGACCCAGAGCCTCATGGACACCTCGTGTTTACACCCCACTCTTGCCATCAGGGGGCAAAGGGTAAGCATACGATCCGATCGGACGGTAAAAGGCGTGGGATGCTTCCGTCGCACCTCTGCAACCGGAAGACGACGTGGGATGCCAAGTCATAAGTGGGCGACTCTAGATCAACGTCGCGCAAACGATCTCTTGACCAACATTTGCTATCCTCAACAATTGGAGCTCTAGTGTCGTGTGCTCAGGAACGGAGATCATCACTGTAACCCCCACGTCGCTTCGGACCGGTTCGTTATATACCGTCAAGGTTCCTCGGCTACGGAAGTTGCGATTCATGGCGTCGTTGAGTCGTAAAACTCACCGATGAAGTATCCTCGAGAAATTGTAATAAATGCCTCAATTGCATACCAACCCAATATTACTTAGACCCATTATGCACGGATGACCGACAGCAGTGCCTTGGCTTTGAGGGGAATGCAACGACGCATGAACTCTGGAACCGATGATTAGTGCAGACTCGAACAAGAAAGTCATATACGGTAAAGCAGCAAAGCGTACGTATGTCGGTCCGTCTGAAAGAAGGGCAGGGGACAGCTGGGCGAGACCATGCACCGCCCCAGACACCAACAATAGACACTGTGCGTTGTGTATATCGTTTAATCTGGAGCAGACTGTCTAAGTGGGTCGACAGCACCTTCTTACCTCTGCCTGCCCCGCACTTTACAACTTCTAGTAGCCAAGGCTGCAACCTCGCAAAACATCATATGACCAGAGGAGCCATTATCCTAGACATCCTAGACGCTGAAAAGTAAGATGATAGCGCCTCACGTAGTTAGCATTACGAAGGGGAGACCCTGTCCTGTGACTTTGTTTGCGTTCGGCTCCATGTACTAAGATTACATTAGAGAAGCGCAATTGCCCGCGATTGGACCGCACAGTATACTATGCTGGACCCTGTTATTCTTGTGATAGCTAGCTATAGAAAATTCATGGTCATGAGACTTGCATCGATCCCTCTTTCGGTTCGTTGGTATTGCCGGCCGTGGAAGCTTTATGAGCTGTCCGAAGCGTCACATCTCCGTAATTTGAATCAGGGTCTCTACCATGTCAGTGTTAAGTCGTGATGGGAAAAGAACTTTCATTGATCCTTTCCCCAGATCATGCACTCAGATAGGGCCGTTAGTTCTCCACACGAATATTTACTATCCAGTGTTCTCGTATCCACACTCACCTAACATCCGACCTGAATGAGCAAACGTCACGCTTCACTCGTTTTATGGAATTATCACCTCAAACCCTGCAACTCTTCAAGCTGAGTCATGGCTCTCTTGACGTCGCTCAATTTCGTCCCTCCTCCATCAATTTCCCCCGCCGTTAGCGCAAAATAAACCTACTTCGAACAGCACTATACACACAGTAAGCAGTCTCGACTAGAGGACGGCTTGCCATTCATAAGTGGGAGGACGGCCGACTTCAACAGATTAAAACAAAAATTCGTGGATTTGAACATCGCGTCATCAACAAATCCTCTCTGAGCCCCCCTTCCCCCCCCCAAAATGACGACGGTATGCGTCACTGCCTACGGAGAACCCCCACCTTTGCGTAGACTATGCAAATGACCGCTCCGATTGCCCTAATACTCGAGTATAGTACAACACATTGGCTACTGAAGCATTGTTCCAAGTTCTTATCGACCGTTCACCATTCACCTTCCTTTTCGAGCATACAGCTCCTTCGCTAAACATGGGATTGTTGGATTTTTGGATGTGTTAGCCGCATATCAGCAAGGTCACGTTTAGCTCGGCATTGAATACGTGATAGGTAGGTGCAATTTTCTTCATCATAATACAAAAGTCGACGTAGCAATCACCACACGAAACTCGAATGACCTCACACCCCACCCAAGCCGACACCTTCCCCGGTCTCGGCTGCGGATACGAATCCCAGTCCCGACACGTGTTTCGCCCGGCCCGTGCTCGCCCTTGGCAAATATTCAGCAAACCCTTACAAATCGTAGGGCTTGCCGTTTCATCCTTCAACTTATCGACATCAGCACCGTGGCTGAGCTGCGACACCGAGTTGGTCATTGCCTTGTTTGATCGCTAGTCCTGGACGCGGATCGTGAATGGTGTATTTCCTGTACCTCCGGAGTAGCGGTCAGCGTTTGAAGCTATGAGGGTAACATCCAGTGTTGCTGCACGCGAGGGGTTTCGTTCACATCGGATGTTGATCACGAGATGTTGCTGACCCCAAGGCCTTCCACATGGCACGAGTGGGGAATCGTCAACCAACACATTATACATTCAAAGCAAACTGACGTACGGATATAGTCCCACGTATACTCTTGCTGTTTGTTCGACTATAGATGTAACGTTGAACGATGGTCGCCCTGGAAAGAAAAACCCCATCAGCATCACACAGGCGGAGGACCAAAGCAACGGCCCGGCCACAAGCGAGCCGTGGACCAACCAATGTCCCGCATAAACCCAGATGTAGCGGTGACAAGCAAGGCACCTCGGACAATAAGCAATCAGTATCGAGGCCGAACCTCACGTTAATTGCGAGCCGACGACCCGGTTCGCATACTCATGCCGGTGGTCAGAATCACGTCCGTGCCCCGTGTTTACGAGCTCCGGTAGCGGCTGCAGGCCGGCTGTGACAGGCATGTTGTATGCCTCATCTTCAACGTGGTCGCGTGGTCGCGTGGGTAGATGGCCAACTTATTGCTTTTTTTTCCCCTTCGTATCTGTAGGATACTGGCGTTTTCCCTGCTCGCTTGTGGTTATTCGCCGTACGTGTGCGCCGGCAACATACCATTTGCTCGGGATCCATGTCCTTAGTCCGTATTAGTTCATGCGTGAAGTTGCTTTTTCGTGACTTACGACGATCTGCTCGTATATCTTGCCTGTGCGTATCGAATATGAGACTTTTAAGTTGAGGGCTTCGTGGGGTGATTGATAGGAAAGAAGTTGGTTGCTAATCTGGGGCGATCAAGAAGTTACTTCTGCTTACATGGTTGTATCCATTGCTTCATTGATTGGGGACTCGGAGAACACCTTGGAAGAGCGGGAATTATGTGAAGGTATGGCAGCGTCCATTACCAAAGGGATGAAGGATATGGCCTCCACCGACGTTACGAATTTGCGCCATAAAGGCTTTAATTTTCGATGAGAAGATTGATTGTTTGTCTGGCGAGCGTGTCAATGGACTCCTGTCATCAACTTCCCATTCTTGCACCACCACCTCGCTACCAAGTTTTTTACGCAAACAGGTAGACCGCTTTCAAGTTACAAGCCACCTCCTTTCAAAGCTACAGGTTACCGCTATTCAAGATGTAACCCGTCCACTCCGTAAAAGCACTCCACAAAAGGGACGGGCCAACAAGCATGAACGCGAAGCCATTCCACAGTCCACGAGCGGTCTTCCATCAGTACGAAAACCCAAATATCAGGTGCATATGCAAGCCAGCCTGGATGAAAAAGTAACACAGAAGTCACGGACCATCTCACACCACCACAATTGCGAACCCCACTCCTTTCCCTCCCTCTTTTTCATTTCCAGCAGAGTTCAGAACTAAATTAATCATTTCCCGTGCGTCCTCCACAATAATCGACGTAGCAACAGCAAAGAGAATCCCGGATACTTCCTCCATGTAACCGCCGGTCAAGCCTTTTACCTCCCCACAGGGAACAGGATTGTCTTCGAGCCGCATCGTGTGATGAAGCTGTAACTGGAGCGGCTTCTATCCCTGAAAACGATATCTATCTCGATTGCCTTATCCGAGCAATCGATACGTGAGACCATCTGGGAGTTTCCGAGTGGTTTCCACGAGGAAACACACGACCAAGTGACGTTTTCCAGACTCCAAGGAATCTCGCCGTGATTGAGATAAAGGCTGATAAAAACTGATAGCATTCATCCCCGGTGGCTACCGTAGCTCTGAACTACCGATGATTTTTAAAGAATAGGGTGGAGTACCATCCGAAGCTCACACGCTCACCAGTATAAAGACTCGATAGCGTAAGCCCGTGCTTACAACAACACATGATTAAACTGCCGTGTCGTAATTTGTTCCCAGACTGATAGTACCATCCATTAACACCCCTTCTGGGCGAAGATTTTACATACTGGCTACTTTGTTGTTGCTGTGCCGGGGTGAATGGTCCCTGGTATAGTGTCGGGGGATGGTTTACTTTGCTTCTAACTTCGTTAGGTAATTAACAAGTATATGTAAAGGATCAAGAGGCTATCACTAAGAGAAAAGTCAATACTGTATGCATTAGCACGGGCCACTTACCCAGCCTCAGCAGCATGGCCGTGCTCTAAAAAGAAACTATTCTATATTATACTCTATTTAGATTATGTTTGTTGAATGGGCTCTGATAATCACAGTTGATTATCACGGTATGCGCGCGCTCAGGGGTGACAAAGATGATTGATCAATTCCGTGTAAAGAGGATCTATCTACGCACGGGTGGGATGAAAGGATATACGCAACCTAAAACGGTTGCGCACGGTGCTCTAGTCATGTGAGAGTAGCCGTCACATGACCGTACAGACATCAAATGTTACCTCGTACGGACAATATTCCTAGTTTTAGGCTTATATCGAAATTATTATTCAGTTAGCTGAGCGTGACATAGCTAGACAGAGGGGCTGGCTAATATTAATTAGAAAGGATTCAGGGTTAGATAATACTTTCTAGCTATTCTTAAAGGCCTAGAGGATTTAATATCTAGATGTGTGTAGCAGAACAGTCTAGCAGCTTGGCGGGTGATTGTCAAGGATATCTTATTATAGTCCCGTTGTGAATCCTATTTCTGGTCCTTAGAACCTGTTTTGGCACCCACTCCTTCATGCCAGTAACCTTAAAAATGAGAAGATTTATCAGACCTTCGATTCCTAATAAGCGTAACAAGTTCCTCGACATTAGCAGACTCCATTCATGCATCTCTTCAAAGCAAAATGGCTCCAGAATTACACCAAGATATTAGAACTACTTCTATCCAGGCGTCTGGAGCCGATATCGTGACTTCCCCCTCTGAAGTAGTCAAGCAGTACAGACCACGAGGTCAATGAACACTACACCAGCTTGCCTCGCCCACCGACCTTCTTTGCCTCCAGTGCAATAGGCAGAAGAAAGCGAAACCTGTAGCTATATGTTATAATCAGTGGAACGATCTTTGCTGCAATGCCTGTTATAGCCAGATTCTATCGAAGGCACAACAAGATTTGCAATTGCCCAGAACCACTAAACCACACTGAAACTTGACCGACTAAAGCGAAGAAATCTTCTATTCTTTTAGGGGCTCATGTGGATACTCCTCGAAGCTATATCAACAGTGCGGGATGAATCAAGTCAACACTCAAAAATCTCGGTGTCTATGTGTAGTGGAAAGAGCCCAACAATGGTGCTGTAGCAAGAAGAGTTTGTTTCGCGATAAAATAAGGCTCTGTGTGAACTAGCTGCAGAAGGCGTCAAGGCCTTGGTATTTTTACATGCAAAGGCGTCAACAATATCAGGATTACTATAGTATCTAGCTTACAAGAAATTATGACAGGAACCTTCAACCACGTAGAGTGTGAGTGATACAAAACCTAAGTACCCGCATTTTTCTCGTGAGGGATGTTCCTACGTCTTGTGAACGCATAAGTCCGCGCAAAGTCAAGTACCTACAGATTTTCTTGTTACTGAAGGATGTTAGATGCATATCATCTGTAGACTCGTACCTCTCCGGCCTTTTTTCTCCACTATTCTCCACTATTCCCCACCGCAGTACTGCGCTGCGTAAACCGCGGCTATATCTCGCAAGTATTCGTCTTCATGATACTGAGGTCTAGGCGTCTTGAACATTTTCTCACTCCTTTCTCCCTTTTCTTTCCACGCAAGTCTTCTGCTCTCCTGCTTATGCTGTTCGAGGGCTTTCTGATTAGTGAATATACAGCCGCACACACAGGGAAACTTGGCTCCTGAAGGCCTGGCCCGAGTCGACACTGACTTCAGATTCAAAGAAGTGAAGGAGGAGACCAGGGAGTCGTCCAGTTGTTCATTTCGAGTCGAAGACTCGTCGGCTTGGCGCTTATGGAATAAAGAGTCGCGCTTGTGTAGGTCCAGGATTCGTTGGGTCTCGAAGACACGACCGCAGGTGCAGGGGAGGAGTGAGGTTGGTGAGAGCATTGAAGATGGGATAGTACCTGGCAATGAGCCCGAAACTGGAGAAATCGAAGTTGGAGGTGGATATGGAGCCGTGAATGACACCCAGCCCGGCGTTGTGGCTTTAGACTTAGACGCAGATGTAGGCTTCTCTAACTTATGAGTCTTCGAATACTGCAGATGCTTGTTCAGCGCTTTCTCATTTGCAAAGCTCTGTCCACAAGGACACTGGATTATCTTCGCCGTAGCTTTCGGAGGTGGAATGGGACGCTCCCCTGTCGCTGATACCGAGCCTGCGCCCGATTCTAACTCCAAGGTCTGGGCTAGATCCGAAGAGGCTGAATGTGCGGTCGTCTGCAACTTGTGCATTGCACAGCCAAACCCGTGTTTTCGAAGCGCATGGTGATTTTTGAACGTTCTACCACACCCACAGGCTATAAACTTTGGCGTTGGAGCTGAAATTGAAGCCCTAGCCAGTGACTCTCTTTTGATTGGAGCCGTAGATCTGGCATTCTCTTCCCGATGGGTTCCACAGAGCCTCTTATGCACCAAGTATGTCTCCACATTCTTGAAACTTTCCCCACAAGGACAGCGAACCACGAGTTTTTCGATTCTTCCTGATGCATCCGCCATTTCGAACTTTGCGTAAGGTGAGATAAGTTGTTGACAAATTGTAAGCGGAAGGCCGAAGGTAGGTGTCACTGGCTAAGTTCTGTTGTGAACGTGATCTACATCAATAATCATATCGTTTCTGTCGACAAGCTGAGCCAGAGTACTAAAAGCAACACAGAACACTCACCCAATATTACCGTTCTGTACATCTGAGCATTCCCACACCCAACGTTGCGACAGTTGATATGTATTGTACACAGAGGTAGGAAATGCGGAGGCATAAGCAACAATAAAAGCATTTTGATGAGGCGAGCGGAGCAGGGTAAGCACAGCTCAACAAGATGTACGCGAGCCATCCAGGGTGTGATGCAAACTCATTCGTACAAAGGGGGTATCATATGCGGGTTGCCCCCCTCCCTGACCTTAGCGCTGGCTAACTTACTGTTAGAATCTTAGATTTTGATTGGCCGAGATGGTTCGGGGAGTGTTCGGATTGATCAGGTGATTGGCGGGCTAGGACGAGAGGGAATCAAGGGTGCAGATGCGAAGGCAGTATTGATGGGAGTCAATCTGTGCGACGTTAAGCATATTGCACGGGCTCAATAGGACCAAACCATTTAGGCAGAATAGCAGAGACTTTTGTCACAGGTTGTTATGCAAGCGTCAAGGCGCCCAATGTTTCCTTGGTTGACGTGGCGGGCGCTAAATGGTTCCATGGGTGGGGTAAGTTCTACTGGTGGGAACATAAATCGCGACACGATTTTTCGGGCTATCAGGGCAGCACCATGACGCTCTTAGAGCACTAAATCAGCATCTTGATCCGTTGGATAGAGGTAAGCTGTATTGTTGCCCATTCTGCAGCTGCAATTGCCACAAGGAATGTTGACATACGCATCAACAACACTACAAGTACCACGAAAGGCTTATTTTATCTAAATAGCTTTCACTTTCAAGTTCTTTGGTATGACGCAGATACGAGAAGCTCGGCAGTCTCATCCGATCCCGGATAATGGACCGTACACACCTTGTCAATAATACTCTGCTACCGGAAGGGCAATACCCATTCAAGCTTCAGATCATGCAAACTGCTTCGCTGGATGCTGGCCTGGGACTCTTCACCACAGAGTCTATCCCAGCTAATCAAGATATCTTTAGTAAAAAGCTGATGATGTCTGCCGCTTATGGGAATCACCTAGAGATAACTAGCGACTATTGTTCCCTGTGGCCAGAGAGTGGGCTTACAGCAGATGGACACTGCAACACTGGGGACAAGGACGAGCCTGTTTTGCAACGCTGCTTAGGGTGTATGACGGTGCGATGTTGCTCAAAAGTATGGCCTCTATCTTTACCTTCACTTTTTCTCAGTCTATTGTACTTACGTTTTTCATAACTCATGTCTGCCAGAGGAGAGCGTGGATGACTTGCGCTAAGTGGATGTTCTATGAAGTACAATCTTTTATTCCTTGCTAAAGTGCCATATAAATATCCTGTTGTTCATTAATGGAACAAAATATATGCGCAGCGAGGGTGAGGGTCTATTAATCGATCTATCGCGGTTGATCAATCAATTGATCTATCACGGTACGTAGGTAGTAGGATTGGTGGGGTTATGAGGTTGGCGGTGAAATAGTTTGATTATTGCACGACACCTACTATCTACATAAATATCCTGTTGTTCATGAATGGAACAAAATTTATGCGTAGCGAGGGCGAGGGCCTATTAATTGATCGCTAATTTATCGCGGTTAATCTATCGTGGTTGATCTATCGTAGGTAATTGATCACTGATCTATCGTAGCTGATTAATCAATCTATCACGGTTAATTTCTAGGGGAGACCCCTAGACCCCCCTCGCCTGCCGCGGCCAATCACGTGATAGTTGGTGATGGTACCGATGAGTTTTGGTATTTCTCACGTGACGGCAACATTTTTCGGCTAATTAGAGACCTAGAATGTAGCCAATTTTAGCTAATCAAAAGGGCGTCTTAATAACCAATCAATTTTCACGCTTTTTTGCTAAGAACTCGACCGTAATGCTACGCTCGTTCCTCGCTGCGCAATCAATTGGATATGTGACG
This sequence comes from Corynespora olivacea, assembly GCA_019202945.1. NCBI lineage: Eukaryota > Fungi > Ascomycota > Dothideomycetes > Pleosporales > Corynesporascaceae > Corynespora > Corynespora olivacea. The sequence continues at coordinate 87,718 of JAGQEM010000074.1, forward strand.
TAAACACCTACAATCTCACCACACATCAATCAATCAATCGCCGCGGTACTCAGTACATAGCACCCCTACCGTTTACCAACAATATACACTACCTTTGCTTGGCACCGTAGTATACCCACAAATGAGTCTACTGTAGATACTAATCACATGATCTTATCACGTGATCGTAATATCCTCATTGGTATAGCGCCTTGGCAGCAGCCCTCGTACTTATTCGAGAGCTCCCCTCCATCCCTCTTAGATCCTCAGCCTTAATTCTACTTTGTGTTATTACACCGTTTCTCTTGATTTGTTGTTTTCGTCCTTTTATAGCCCTCAGTCTATTGCAGAGTCAGACTGCTGATGTCGACGTTCCTCAGACCCGTGAAAGTGAACTTGCTTGTCCAGGCAGAGATGACCTAGATGTGTTTGTTAGAAGTAGAGTGGAGCAAATTACAGCTCTGGTTGCTCCACGGTACCTGACGGTACAGAAGTGAGTCATCTGACCACGTCTTTGAATCTCTTTTATCGGCGGTTGCGTCAAACACAAACTGGCCGACTCATTATAGTTTGAGAGCTGTTCTCTTTGGCACTTAGAATCTAGTGGAAGCACGTAAGAGGAAAAACTTGAGTAATCCCTTACCCATCAACGTACAAACAGCACGTGCTGCTGAGATTAGCTTGCATTGAACGTAAGCTTTGCGAATGGTTTTATCATTCGTGATGCTGTCACAGGATCTACTCACAAATACCGTCCTGCGTAGAATACGAAAGAACCAAACACAGATACCCCTCTATTTAAGTACAGCTGTTCACCTTTTCTTTCCATCTACCAGCAAGCTCTTCTGAAGCACAGATAATGGGCAAGAAGAAAATCAGCACGACGGTTACGTCACATCACAACATGGCGCAGTCTCCTCTGTCAGATACTGACGGCGTATCTACGAGCCCGGTGCCTCCGCCAGAGACAGCGTACGCAAAGATTGGTGATCCCATCTTGCTTGATAAGATCGACAGGTTGTTTGCTTGCAATGTGGGCGAATACATAGATCTTCCTCAACTTGTAGTTGTTGGAGACCAGTCAAGCGGCAAGAGCTCTGTCCTAGAAGGCTTGACCCGTCTTCCCTTTCCGCGTGACAGTGGATTGTGCACCAAATTCGCTACTCAGATTACCTTCCGGAGGGCAGCCAGCAAATCAATCAAAGTTTCAATCCTCCCCGACCCAAACAGTATCAAAGAATACCAGGAGCATGTCAAGGCATGGAACAAATCCGACATCAAACAGCTTGATTCTGAAGCCTTTGCAGCCATAATGAGCGAAGTAAGTTTAATAGTTGACATGTTTTTTATAGAGTTACAAGGACTAACACAATCTCGCAGGTCCATACTGTGATGGGATTATCTAGCAACACAGTTCAATCGAATGATCCACGTAAGACATTCTCAAACGATGTTCTTCGTCTAGAAATTCATGGGCCAGATGAAGCTCATCTCAGCATTATCGACGTCCCAGGAATCTTTAGAAACACGACTCTTGGTCATACAACGACGGCGGATAGAGACCTCGTCAGACGTATGGTGGAGACATACATGAGAAACCCAAGAACAGTGATGCTTGCGGTTGTTCCAGCCAACGTTGACCCTGCTGTGCAAGAGATCTTGGAAATGGCGAAGGAGGTTGATCCTGATCATCATCGTACGATTGGCGTGTTTACTAAGCCAGATCTCGTGGATAAAGGTGCCGAACAGAAGATCATGGATATTGTCGAGGGAAAGGGTCCAGATACCAAGCTAGACTGGAGTGTTGTTCGCAACCCAGGACAGCAGGAGCTCAACAGCTCAACGGTGGATCGTGGCGCTATTGAAGAATCATTCTTCCTTCGTACAGCACCCTGGAATGCTTTGACGCGTGAGCGTAGAGGTATTGATTCACTTCGAAAGCGCTTAGAGGAGGTCCTCACCTCTCATATTCACCGCGAATTCCCCAAGGTTAGTTCGTTCGCCCCTGATTACCTTTTTCAATCTAACCATGTCACCTAGGTCAAAGCTGAAATTAATAATAAGCTGAAGACGTGCAAAAGCACTTTAGAATCTCTTGGTGCAGAGCGGGACACGGCAGACGCGCAAGCAAAGTACCTCCTTAATCTTGCGATGCAATTCCAGCATATGGCGGATCTTGCTGTCAAAGCTGACTATGGAGGCAACGAAATTTTTGACTCATGTATTGGCTTACGTCTAGCCACAAAACTTGTCAGCCGCAATGAAGGATTCTCAACAGCTATGGAGAAGTTTGGTCACCAATACCAGTTCCAAAAAGACGACGAAGCCCCTCTAGAGCCTCCCATCGCCCCTCCTGGCGAGGAGGATCCTTACGAAGCGCAGACGCACTACACCGACACTAGACGTATTGCGAACGCTCTAGAGCTAGATGAGATACTAGCTGTCAAAGATCAAGTTCCAAGTCCTTCAAACCTTGACATTTTCGACTGGCTGAAAACAACGTATAGCACATCCCGAGGCTTCGAGCTCGGCACCTTCGCCTCCTCTCTTCTAACAGCGGCGATGCGACATCAGTCTAGCAAATGGCAAGCTTTGTCCTTGGGATACACCAGCGATGCTGTTGCATTAGTGCACAATTTCATTACTACACTTCTGCAGTCACTTTGCGGCGACAAGAAAATAGCTGAACGGCTTTTGAACCTGCTCTTAGATAACTTGCTTGAGAAATACAGAAAAAGCTTAGCACAGGCTAACTTTTTACTTAATGTGGAACTCTCAGGAGTGCCAATGACACTCAATCATTACTTCAACGACAATTTGGACGAGCGGTAAGCGTTATTAGATTGTCGTTTGTTTTAAGAATAACAGCTAATTGTCTGATGCAGTCGACAGCGACGTATGGAGTCTGCGATGGCATCCAACTCTATAGACAACTGCACGCATGGTCCAGTTGTTCCGCTTCATATCATCGTACGGAGTCATCCTATGAGTAACGCTGATCATACAATCCGAGATATGCACGATATCTTATATGCATATTACAAGGTCGCTCGTAAGCGTTTCGTGGACAATTTGTGTATGCACGCAGCTGGCTATCACTTGGTCCATGGCCCAGATACCCCCCTCAAGCTCTTCTCTCCCAGTTTCGTCTTCGATCTTACTAACGAACAGCTCGAAGAGGTTGCCGGCGAAGATCCCAGCCTGAAGCGGAAACGGGCGCAGTTGAAAAAGGAGATCCACGACCTCGAGACTGGGAGAAAGACTCTGATATAAGGCACAGGAAGAATTCCGAGATGGTCACACGGTAGATGTATCTGACCAACCATGTCTAGTCAGCCTGCTTTCATGTACACAAGAGAAGTCATTAATAGAATGATGTAGATTCTTAGAATTGTAAAGCCTGCTCGCACTGTTATCTCTCCAGCTCAAGTTTAACCCACGCCACGAACGCCCCTATCGTTTTGTTCTATCCCATCCCTTATCCTCCGTAGATTATTATTGTCATTTCTCACACCCATCTGAATCTTACATCGAGCACCGGTCTCCGACGCTAGCAAATCCACGCCCGAGTACACCTGTCCAAATCTACAGTATGAGGGGCATGTTGTTTCATGGTAATCCTCTTATACCGGGACCTATTTCACCTGGCTTTGCACCAAATGATTGCCGAATGGGTATCACAGATCGAGGTGCCCAGCTTTCCTTACCTATGATGAGCCCAGAGCAGCCTTCTATTGCGGACACTATCCAACCTCTGCGACCTCCAATGGCACATCATGATGATGATTCCACTAATATCCCTACGCAGAAGAGAAGGGGGTTGACTAACGATGATAGACCATCTCTATGCGTGGCAGAATTGCGCATGGTATACACGTCACACCTTTGGTCTTAGGCACGCTCCACGCGGTTTTGAAAGCAAGACGTAAGTATTCACGACAAAGCGAAGTAACAAAGCGATACTAGTCGTAGAGTTACGAGTTGTATTGATATGTAATCTAGCTCGTAACAGATGGAGTTACAGTTTAGACGTCGTGTTTCTACTATGGAGGAACTGGAAAAAAGAGTGAGCTGAGGCTGCTTGAAGCATCTCCGACCAAGCAAGACTATGAAGGAGGAGCCCACTCGACCGCAGTTCCAATCATCCTGTAATATCGTTTGTATTGGGGACTCCAGATCCAAGCAGATGGAGTTTGCTGAGTTTGCTGAGTTTGCTGAGTCTGCTGTTGGGATACCGTAGTCGTCGAGGGCGTAGTCGTCGAGGAAGTAGTTGTGTAAGATTGGGTTGCAGCAGACGTAGATACATCCTGTATCACTTGGACCACCCTACCCTCCACATACACTTGAACAGCACTGCCTCTAGCATCCACAAAAACAGAACCTCGTTCTAGGTGGTCCCTGAAGGTTGGGACAGGATATGTTTTAGATGTATCCACATTTAAGCCCACGGCGCGTAGCTTCATCTCCATGATGTTTTGCTGGTCGGGGAGTGCAACACTGTTGCCAAATACCGCGCAGACAACCCAAGAATATGGGCTTCTGGGGAAGAAGCTCTGACACTGGAGGTAATAATCCGTAAGGCGATCCATAAAACGTCGTATATGATTGTCGCCAGCGTGGGGGTCGTTAATGTCGGCATTTTCTGGTTGAGGTGCGACGTGTCCGAGGATTGCCGCATGCGGAGAAACAATGAGAACGACAGAGCATGAACCAAGCCCATCCGTTCCAATTGAAGGGATTTGTGAAAAGACAGCTACATCAAAAGTATTCATACGAACTTCTTTTGCCTGTCCCGCTTCGACAGCCGTCCGGAATTGACTCTGCCGAGTGGCCATTGTGAGTAACAAGAATGCTGCTTGATTTGTGTGAAAGAAGAGTGACAAATGATGTATAACTCACATCAACTCAAGTGACATGATGTGAGTTTATACACATAGATTGCTGTGCCGCAAACCGACAATACTTCTTCACTGAACTTTACCGCTGCTCCTAAATTAAGAGAGTGTCGAAGCCAGTTCTGGATCCTAGTCATGTTGAGCCTCTTGAAAACCCGCTTGAACAACTTGCTTAGCGCTCGCGAAGCGCCTATATAGTAGCGCTCGCATAGCGCTCATGTAACGAATGGGCCACCATTGGTTAAAATTAGGATAGGCTAAGCGGCACAGCTCCAACGGGAACACTGGCACAGCATCAAAGAATATTACCCCACTTTTCCCTTACTTATAGGGTAAGCAGCTCTGACCCTCCTCGCACTGTCTGTGAAACTTCCTCGATCTTTCCAACATGCAATCTCCTCCGCCCTTAAGAACCGATCTCCCTCTCTATACAAGGCCTGAACAAGTAGATCTATGTTATCGCGCTGCTTGCAATGGAGACCTTGATGCTGTCAAAGAACAGGTCCGGCAGCTCCTCCACAACCCCGAGGTGGCATCTGTCGAAGAGCAACCGCATCCCGCCTGGCTATTTGCATCATTAACCGAAGCAATTCAGCAGAACAACGTTGACATTGTGCAATTCCTGCTTGACGAGAACGTTGCACAAAACTACCTTCCAGCCGAGAATGCCGTGAGTAGTCGATCGTTTGAAGTACTGGAGTTGTTCCTTAGTCGTGGATGGGATATCAACCGGCCAACCGGCCGAAATGAACCTTCCGTGTTGAGGTATGATCACCAATGTTCACCAGTCGTAACCTCTTACTCACCCACCCAGCATCCCTCTGTGCACCTCCGATAAGGAGATGGTCATGTGGCTGCTTGACCACGGTGCCGATCCAAACAGCCGCTGCGACTGGGACTTCACACCCACATCATACGCCATGCTCGCCGCCCCTCTCGAAACCATCGACACTCTTTTCGCACGAGGAGCAAACCCACTCTGCGGACAACTCCTCCATTACGCCGTTCTGAGGGATGCACCCGACACTCTGGAGGTGGTGCGCAAGATGGTAGAGAAAGGCGCGCCGATCAACGAGATCAAATACGAAAAGGAGCCAAAGACGTATATCGAGCGCAGGCCGTTTGGCCTTGGGACACCGCTTCATCGAGCTGCGGAGTTTGGTAAGATGGACGTTGTCGAGTACTTGTTGGAGATGGGCGCCGACTCGCTGAAGTTGGACAGCAAAGGTCGAACGCCACGGTTTTGGGCGGAAAAGGAAGGCTTCGCGGATGTGGCTCGTGTGCTCGAGGAGGCGGAGAATCTTCAGCGTGAACGGGCAAACGTTGATTTTCCGGGCGAAGAGCAGGTTGGGGACGTTCGATAGGCGTAAGGCGAACCAGTCGCCGATGGAGTGGAAAAAAGAGACAGGCGATGTAGCGTTACTACTCGCTTTGTTTATAAAAAGATAGGGTGTTTGTCTTATCGTGGTGATATCATTCTCGTCATTATCTTTGCTGCTGTAAGTGAGACTTTGCTTATGAGTGAGTTAACATTGGTCGCTTATTGTTTCTGGGAAAATATATAAGATTTCCAAAAACATCTCTTCCATCCCAGACGTCAGCTACGAGGGGAGGGGAGAAAGAAAGGGCTATTACTCGATTATTTTACCGTTACGTCGAAATTGTATTACATGGCCATCTATCTTTGCTAGAACTATACATCTCACATATTCAACATCATCAAACCCCCCCCTTTGCACTCAAGCCTCCTTCTCAGGGTGATGCAGACCGACCGTCCTCCCCTCCTTGACGCTTCCACGCCTCAAAGTCGGATCCTCATCGTAGTCCTGATCAAGCGCATTCATCTCATCCTCGGTCGCGTTCAAATGATGGAACAGGATCCAGATCAAGCATCCTGCAACGAAACTGCTCACAGCCAATCCAACATACATCCACTGGATTGCCGGATCATAAAGCACCGGGTTCAACCCCTCACTGATGGCCGATCCGAATGCGTTGGTGAGGAGGTACATGGACTGCACGAACGACTTCATGCTCGGTGGCGCCTTGGTATACGCATATTCGAGTCCGGTGACCGAGGCGAAGATCTCGGAAATACCGATGAGCATGTAGGCACCTGTTTGCGACGCAACGTGGATGTTGTTGCCGTAGGCGACACCGTCGATGATGCTGGCATCGCAGAGGGGCGCAGAGTAACAGGGTCCGGCTTTGTAGATGTAATACTGGATCACGGCGGCGTAGACCATGGCGAGCGAGGCGATCCAGAATCCGGCTACGATACGGTTGATGGGCGGGAAGGGGATCTTGGCTTTGCGGAGGGCGGGCAGCACGAAGTAGTCCATGATGGGGATGAAGACGAGAATGGCGATGGGGTCGAAGTTCTGCATGAGATCGTTCGGGATGCCGTGGAGGGACATTTGGCCAGCTGGTGTGTGTCAGGTTCTGGGAGGCAGATGAGCATCTGGAAAGGAATCAAACTGACCTTGGGAGATGAAGTTGTTGGAGAATTGGCCGTACACCACCCAGTAGATGGGGTAGAAGCAGAAGACCTGGCAAGCAACCAGAGCACGCTTGACCTCCTCAACGAAATGGTCATCCCACTTCAGCGTCACGTCTCTGCCCATGGCAGCCTGGTAACTCGGCTTCGCAGCATCGCGGTTCCGGTTCTTGATCATGATCCAGATTACGCGGAACGAGTCGGTGATGATGCTTCCCTGCGGCGGGCGCACGACGTAGACCTTACGGCCCAGGACAAGCACCATGGTACCGACCAAGAACATGCAAAGACACAGCAGGAAGGCTGCCCAGAAGTCGATGTCGCGTTCCATATAAGGGGTTGCGAGCAGGGACAAACACCCGACGTTGATACAGAAGTAGAAAACCATGTAAATGCGCTGGATGGTGATGGCCGGGTCGATGATGACGCGCTCGCCGGTCTTGGGCTCCACTTTGACAACCATGCGACGGCGCTTGTATTGGTCGGCAATCAAAGGAGCGACGTTCGATTTGATACCACCGGTGCCGAGACCGATGATCAGAATCGCGGCGATGAAGCCACCCAGACCGGCTCCATGGGAGAGAGCAGCCGGAATCGAAGTGCAGGTCAGGATGACTATACCGACCAGGTAGACCACGCAGAAGATGAGGATGGTGTTGTATTTCCCGAGGTATTGGTCAGCGATGATGGCTCCGAGAATGGGCGTCACTGGAGCATGAATGTCAGCAATGCCGCGAGAGGGCATGGAGAGCTGTTACGATGCGATTGGGAAACGAACCGTAGCACCAAAATTGGAAGAAGGTGGAAAGGCCCGTGGCTCCTTGATGGCCCATCCCCAGCGCACCGACACCCTGAGATCCATCGCGAGGCCTCTGGAGGTAGTTCTGGAAAAGGCCGGAGGCGCCATAGTACGTGAAGCGCTCGCACAGCTCGACGATGGCGACGAGGAAAGCCGCCTTGGGAAGGGGCTCGCCGACGTGTCGCAGGGTCCTCCTCTCCTCGGCGGTCGGGAAGTCGCCATCCAGGGGCTCATCGTCGTCGTGGTCGACGGCCACGCCTTTGGCGGATGGAGCGCCGGACGATGAAGCCTGGGCGGCCTTCTCGTCGACGACGGTGTGGGCGGGCAAGCTGCCTCCCGCGAGGTCCGTGGTCTGGGGGTGACCGGGAGTCTCCATCAATTGCTTGGCTCTGTGCGATGGTGCTGTCAGCAATCCGGCCCATTGGCGGCGGAAGACTCCAACCTACGTCACAGCCTCAACCTCGTGCTCTGCACTCATGTCTGCCGTGGATGGGTCAAGAACGAAACGAAACGGAAGAGACGGGGGAACGAGGGCATATTTAAGCACGCGAGCCCCAATACCGTAGATGTACCATGTGTGTCTGTCGTGCGATCCTCCACCAACCACCTGCTCAACTGCGGTCATACCACCCAAACACCCATGTCGAGGCGAAAAAAACCATCCATCATCGCAACAGATAACAAATTATCCACGTCGCACCTATCGACCAAGCGCGGCGATGCTCCCCCCCACAAGCACGCACAAGCTCTCGACGCCGCGCGATGCACCGAAGCGGGAAACCTGCCGCGGTCCAGCGGCCAATCAAGCTTCCGGCTTGGCGCCTTAGCAGCGCCACGATCCGTGCAGACCTGGCGGAGGTCGGAACCGACGAGGTTGCCACTTCTGCCTTCTCGATGGGGAATCGGGGGCAGGTGCAGGATCCGGTAGCTGTCGGTGGGCTCCTTCCTGGGTCCTTCTGGAATCATGGCGCCGTTGCTCTGTCCCAATGACCTTGCTGCGATTGCAAACCCATCCATCGCGTTGAATCTCCTCACGCGCGAACCGCAGGCCGCGTGTGGGAAACCAACACCACAGCATAGTCTGTCCCCCTGCGCCGTACTTGACGTTGTACATGGTAAGCCAACGGTACGCGCATGCCCGATGACCGTCATTCCCACCAAAGGAGGGTACATACGGCAGAAGGTGCTGCACGTGGTAGGATCTTGTTGTAGTATCCGTGTGGTGGTGAGGCCACCAAGTTAGTTCACTACGCCATGGGCACCACCCCTATTCGATGCCTGTGCCAACTTCGTTTGTCTCTCCTCCCTCCACTGCCAACATCACAGACTTCCGCATCAGCGCTGACGCTCCTGCGATTCCGAACGGGGTAGTCAAGCGAGCAGCTCCCATATATTATCTATCTATCCAGTAGATACGTCGTTTGTTGCGAGTTTCGCTGATTGGTCGGTGTGGGTTGGATGGGGCAATCAAGCGAAGCAGCCTTTTCACCGCTATCTATCTGGATATCAACCAGGTCGTTTGCTGCGAGTTTCGCTTGTTGATTACATGTTGGTTTGGGATGATGAGTCATGTACAATCCGTGCATCGGACGCATGCTATTCTGGGTCCAAGGTATACAAAGGGCAGGCAATACAATACAACACAACACGTGCCCCAGGGTTCAGTGTCGTCGGTAAACAGTGGCACGTAAATCAAGTACCTCGCCTTACAAAGGAAAACCCGAGTCGATGACCTGGCCAAAACACGGCCGTATCCTACAAATACACAGACAAAGGAAATCTCATGGTCGCAATGGAGGAAAACTTTTACAGTCAAGGGAAACGTTCATCGGCTGCCTGCGCAGCCCTTCACAGCCGTGTCACAGCACTGCTTGCTGCTTCCGCAAGCATCGCCACACTCGAGCAAGCAAGCCTCGGCATGGCCCTGCACGCTGCCGTTCTTGCTATTCCGGCCAGGGTTTCGAGGACTACCGCCGTCTTCGGTGCTGCTCTCGTCCGTGTTAGCGGCCGAGTGATCGTGCGTGGTGTCCAGGCAGAACTCGGGTTGGATGGTCGACGAATGGATGCCGTATTCGTGGAGACATTGGCGGATCTCGTGGGCAAGAGCCATGTACTTGGCCGACCCATCGCCCTTGAAGTCAAAGTCGACCTGGACATGGAGCGAGGCGACGAGTTTGGTGTCGGAGAGTTGCCAGACGTGCACGTGGTGACAGGATACAATACCATCGAGCTGCATGACATCATCCTTGATGTCGTCTATCGAGAGACCTGCGGGTACAGCCTGCAAGAGGATGCGCGAAGCTGCCTTGCAAAGAGGGATGGCGGATCCGAGGATGATCATGGTGATGATCAGGGAGATGGCTGGATCCGAGTAGAACCTCCACCAGAAAGGCGTCAACCAGATGATGAGCGCCGACGCCATCACACCGACATTGCCCAAAGCGTCACCCAACACGTGCAAGAAGACGCCGCGCATGTTTAGGTCGTGACCATGACCGTGACCGTGACCGTCATTGCTCTGCTCCTTCGGCTTGTTGTGCTTGTGGTCGGTGTGGCAATCTCGCTTCTTGTTCTTCGGAGCAGCATCATGACCATTGGGTTTTGACAGAAGCGGGGATCGCTCCGAAGGCTCATCCTCCAACGCGTTTTCGTTGTCGGCATCCGATCCCGATTCGCTCTGCTCATCCATACGGCCGGCCTCGATGATGCTGTGTCGGAACGACGAAGGGTGCACGTAGACCTCATCCAGGGTGGAGTAGCCTCGGGATTGGGACCGGTGGTGGCGTTTGGGGATGCGCTTGGAACCAGAGCGCCGCGACGCGCCTTCTGTATCCGAATTTAACGACACTTCCGTGGTGCGCGATTTGGTCAGTGTTTGATCGCCGTTCGATACAGCCGAGGGGAAATTTCCGACGCGCGTCTGCGGTAGCACCTCGGCGATATTTCCGTGCGAATCAGCCACTGCGTGGTCTTCATGATCAACACCATGAGAGTGTCCCTCTTCTGCAGCATGTGTATCAGAATGCCCATGCGAATGTCCACCGTGGCCGTGGTCGTGGAAGAGGAACAGTCCGACGAAGTTCGATAGCAAGCCGATGGCGCCGACGACAAGGATCAGTTTGGGGCTGGAGACTTCCTGGGGTTCGACGAATCGTTGGATTGCTTCGAGGAAGATGGAGAGACAGAGGGCGACGAGGAAGACACCGTTGACCAGAGCACCGAGAGTTTCCGCGCGTTGCCACTACGAAGAGTCAGCCTTCACAGTTGATTTGTAGCCGCACCGCACCGTGCTGGCACTTACTCCATACGTATACATCTGGGAGTTGGTCTTCTCGTTCGCGATCTTGACCGCCCACAACCCAACACAGAGCGATATGACATCGTTCAGCATGTGGAAAGAGTCGGCGACAAGAGCAAGCGAATGTACGGCATATCCTGAGCAACCATTAGCTACCGGCCCTCATCGCATGTGTCCCTAGAGCCCATACCAACGGTAATCTCTACAAAGAAGAAGACTACATCGATAGCCAACAATATCTTAATCCTGGTGGATTTGGAGAGCCCCATGATTGCGGTATCGGAGCGCGACCGCAGGATGCGCAACCGGAAAAGTTGATTTTGGGTAGTCGCGAAATGCTGCCGGCGTGGACGAAAGACCTGCGTAGATGCGCGGCGCGCGGTGGGTTGGGTTTGGGGCACCTAATATAAGGAGTCGGGAGATGGTGTGAAGTGTGGTCGTGATATCGTCGAAAGGTCCAGGCGCTGCGTGATTACGTCAACGCACGCTAGATTTGGTGTGTAGGGGGGGTAACGCTTCGTGGGCGTTTGCTGCGGGCAAACATCAACACGTTCTTCTTCCAAACTTTGTAGCTTTTCCCAACAGCTGAACTCTACAAACTTGTTACATATAGCTCAGGGGGAAATAATCAACATCAAGGTTATCCTTGAGGAACTCCTGGCATCTCTCAAGACGTGTTTCTCAACAGAAATATGGAGTGTGTGGAGTTGCATCAGATATGTGCACCGGTTGGATACTCGGATTCTATTAACAATCCTTTGTCGACCTAGTCTGTTGTTTACTTTTGGTTCTGTAAAACCAGTCAAGACTGATAGAAATGTACATACTGTGTATTGACAAAGTTCGGCGCCTCCGCGACCCAACCTTATTCTCCAACCACGCTATCCAGGGGCTGAAGAGCGGAAGTTCAATCACAAACGCGAGACGCCATCACACTATACATAGGTATGGCACCCACCCGTCTGGCTGGATTGCCATTCGAACAGCTCGCGACCGCATCATTCAGTAGGGGAAGACTCGCGGTAGCTTTGCAAGTCGAGCCGACGAGCCGCCGGCGTTCCGAAGGGTCCCGCAGGTTACCATCACCGTACCTTGGCACCATGCTCACGAAAGAGTTGGAAGGTCGTTTGGCTTCCCCAACTGTGCACATCTTTCCCCGCAGACTTGTTCCGCACTCTCCACGTAAAAAACCACTTCGAACCATGCATCCACATCATCCCACAGGGACACTTCCTAACACTCTGCTGCCACCATGAACAACCCCAATCCCAACACATCACAAGCCTCTCCACTCGTCCTCCCTTCAGCAGCCCTCGGTACGCCTCGGTCAGACTCTCATCCTGACTCAGATGAGGCCGTGCAGCTAGAGAGGCACCGGACGGCGCAAGAACTAGATGTGATACGTGAAGGCGAAGCAACGCCTCGCTCCAATGGTTCGAAGACACCGAGGTCTCCGACGGCACGCTCTCGCGCTGCGCGAACCTCGCCGTATCCTGGAGATTCGGGACGGCGATCGTCTGAAACAAGTACGGCATCCGATTCACCAGGCCCGGGGGAGCTCCATGGAAGGCGCTTACGGTTGAAGAGGCAGGTGCCACACTGGTACGATCCCATTGTCAAAAGCTGGACCTCACACGTCAACATCACCATTGACGAGGGCGCGCATAGAGATCACTTGGGTACGCCTTCCCCTGCTTCAAGGAGTGGACGACGCTGAGTATAGCAGCACTTGAGCGCACCTTCCTCGCCTACTTACGCACCTCCCTTGCCTTGGCCGTGACTGGGGTTGTTACCGCCCAACTGTTCCGCCTCCAACACGCCAGCAACCCCAACCCTACCCTCGGCTTCTTTGTGCTCGGCATTCCACTCGCGGTCGCCTTTATCGGGCTGGGCATGCTGGTTCTTCTCATTGGGGCGTATCGGTTTTGGCGGCAGCAGAATGCTATGATACGGGGGAAGGTGCATGCTGGTGGTTGGGAGATATCTGGCATCATGTTGCTGAGTATCATGGTAAGCAGCTTCTTTCGATATATGTGTGCAATTGGAGTTGGACTGATGGTGAAATAGATCTGTGTGGCGGCTTTCGCGCTGGTTACGGCTGTGGATGTGACGAAGAGTTATCTTTGAGACGATTTGATACCCTGGCCTCTTTCACATACGCCTCTTAGACTGCATTGTCGGCTTTGCGTATATTCACCTCCATCTTTGCACCCAGCAAGCATGATTATTACCACGACCGAGCGTTATGATATCTCGCATGACGTTCAAACAACAAAGTATCAACACTCGATGCTATTTGCCCATGAATGCTAGCTGGGTATCCATTTCTCCCATGCAGCAACTTCTACTTGAGCTGTTTGACGTGTACATGAGATACTGAAAAACCAAGACTGAAAAGCAACATGTCCAAAGCAACACATTCACGAAATAGCATGGAAGGAGGGGTAGGAAAGGAAGAGATTCATGATGATGACATTGTAGATGGTATGATTGTCGATTCTGCGAGCTGTGCATATGTGGGATTATGTGCTGCCGTTTACCGAAACCTCAGTGTGACACCACGATCATCATTGACAATATCCCCCACATTCTACGCTACTATCTCTGATAGATATCGGCAACCGCCAACAGCTGTGTCGCATTCGAAATCGTGAATCCCCGCAATCGGTGTGCTAAGATGACAACACGACCCATGGCGATCACATGAAGGATCGCTACGATGTTCATCCAACGACTGCGTAGATGATCAAACTGGCGTCTAAAACGAGACATGTCCAGAGGTTCTTTGACATCAGATGTTGTCATACCTGCGGTAATGAGCGGGAGCGTACAGATCGGGCCGATATAGGACCGGCTGACGATGCGGATGCTACATGCTGGTTGGCCTATCCAGGTAGTCATCCGGCCATGTGACCTGTGGTTGCATACTTGCGGTGAAGCAAATGGAGGTCGAGGCCGAACTGATGCAGAGTTTTCCATGGCGACCTCCACTCCCGGGGTCCTTCTTCTGTTTCTTGAGATATAGAGATCGTTTCCGGGCTGCGCCAAGCCATCGCCAGTGGTGAATTTCTTTGAAGGCGCTAGGATTTCTTCAGTATCCTCCCCGACGCTTCCTGCCTCCCCTTCCCCTCTTGCGATCTCCCCAGTTGCCTCGGAATTTGTGGCCACCGCCGTGATGTCCGTTCCTCTCATCGCGTTCTCGCTCCTCCCTCTCTTCCCTCTCACGTTCAGCTTCCCTCTCGGCTCGCTCTCGCTCCAGCTCCTCCGGGGATTTCTCCACGCGGACTTCTGGCTTTTTGAGATCGGTAGGAAACCTAGGGTGGGCTCCGTATTTGCAGCCCTTCCCCTCGGGGCAGAAACCTGCGAGGTAGAAGCGGCATAGCTTATCCTTCTTGTTGTGTTTCAACGCGCAGTGAGGGCCGAGCGGGCAGAAACCGCGGTCGTAATGCGGGCAAGACGGTCGTTTTGACTCGGGATCGATGTGGAGGTATAGGCAGTCGTCGCCATTCGAACATGTGAGGGTGCGCGCGTAGTATGAGCATTCGGGCATGCGGCGCAGGTTGTACTCGTGGAGGAATTCGCACGCCTCGCCTTTCTTGCAGAGGCCACGCAGCCAATGTTTACAGACCAGGCTGCAGTGTATGGTCAGCGCTGCAATACGAGTAGAAGAATGGAATGGCACGCACTTGTTGTACGAAGACGAGACTTGGTGCTTGTCAGGGCAACGGTTGCCCAACGGGCAGTGGCCCTGCATGTATGCTTTGCATAACGGGCGGTCCGGATCAAGCCCGAAGCGGTACTCCCGGCGCAGGAAGTTGCTGAAATTGAATTCGTAGGCTGGCTGCATCACCTGGTCGACCTGCTGGTCAGGCGCCGTGGCTCTCTGCACTTCAGTCATGTTTGTCGTCTTTCTTCGATTGGCAGTGAGAACTCGTCGACAGCAGGGCTCCACGTGGGCTTTCGGATCAATATGCTGGGATAGATAAAGGCGTCGCTATGCTGCAGGCGCGCGGGGAGGGCAGTCGATCGGGGCGGGATGGCAGCAGTGGAGGTTGGGATGTCGTTGGTTGGGGCCCACGG
The DNA here is from genome assembly GCA_019202945.1 of Corynespora olivacea. NCBI lineage: Eukaryota > Fungi > Ascomycota > Dothideomycetes > Pleosporales > Corynesporascaceae > Corynespora > Corynespora olivacea. The sequence continues at coordinate 103,266 of JAGQEM010000074.1, forward strand.
TGGCTGTGGATGGATCACGTCACGTGACACACCCAAGCCACTAGCGCGATGGCGGTCTTGTTCGCTGCTATCAACTACCGCTGTCAGTCATGCGGGAACCACGCCAGCACCAGGGTTCGGGAGCATTCTGCCGCCATGGCTGCTATGTATGTACATAGTCCATTCCTTCATCGCATTACCGCCATGTATAGCAGCCATTGGTTTCCATCAGCTCCTGGTTGTCTTTGTTCCTGCCACGAGTTCCCAGCTCTCGTCATGCGTGAGCTCATTTCCATACTGATAGCACCCTGAACCGTTGCATCTGCGCTGTGCTACACGGCGTTCCTAGTGCGTTGCTGAGCCTTTTCCGTATGCACTCCGCTCGCACGCCTTCCAGAAGCAGGGCTCCACACCTGTCCAGGCCTCCGCAATCCACCCTATCACGATTCCTGATCGTCTGTAGCTTTCGCTAGCTTGGCAGTTTCATTTGAAGATGGTGAGGAGTCGTTGTCGTATCGACTACGGCCACCTTGGACCCTCGCGCAACCCTGTTCGTCTACCTACATGAGAGCGTGGCTTGACCGTCCCTAGGTCCTGGCCTCACCGTCAGTTCGAGTCTGGGTGTCTTGGGCCAACGATGGCGCCCGCATGCGCTTTGCCCACTTGGAAGTAAGCACACAGGTCGCTAGCTTCCATGATGATCATCGGATGTTCACAGAGCTATCATCCCATGGCGGCCGGAGAACCCCAACGAACTGGTTATAACAAGCACAGCCGTACGACGATTCTTGGATATCATTGTTGCCAATCATTCACGCTGCGAACTTTCTTTTGTCCAAATTCGTCATCTCCATGATCTCGCAAGCACGCCAGCTCACTTGGGGAGTCTGTAGTGCCACGACAGTTTCACGGTGCTCCATATATCCGTGCAACCGTCGCTGCACCCCAGTTGAAGAGCATTCTGACCTCCCGACCTGAACCAAGCATCGGTTCAAAAACTCTGTTCATTCTTCAACGTTACCGTGGGCCTTCTTCGCACGCTTCGAGGTGCAGCTCGGAGCTGCAGCTAACGCTTAGACTGGCCACCACCCCGAAGCAATCATGTTCCGACCACCCGTAAACACCTACAACCTCAACGACGCCTACTTGTCTCCAACTCCACCCTCGGAAAACCTTCCACATACTCCACCTCCAGCAAGTATGCATTGGAATTGTGTTTACTATCCGAACTGGCGCATCTATCGCGACCAGCCTCCTGTCTCCCTCAACTTTGACGTTCTGTCTCATGTCTTCTACGCTTTTGCCTGGTAAGATCACTTCCCCGCATCCGCTGCAAAGTACTGACATTCTCCAGGATAAAACCAGATGGTACGGTATATGTACGATCAACACACGCTAGTTTGTTGGCACCTGCTGATCTCTCTAGCTCAGCGACGAATGGGCCGATGCACAGATTCAGGTGGCCGGAGTGGGAGACGTTCCCGAGGCCAAAGGATGCCTGCACTCTTTCGCGCTACTGAAGAAGAAATATTCGATGTTGCGGGTGGTGCTGTCCGTCGGTGGAGGTGGCAAAGGCAGCGAACCTTTTGCTGAAGTCGCCCGCCATCAGCATTCCCGTGAGAGGTTTGGCCAGTCCGCCCTGGAATTGGTGCAACAATTTGGGATCGATGGCATTGATAGTAAGGATTTTCTCCCAAGCTCCGACGCGTGTGCTAACCACCACACCAGTCGATTGGGAGCACCCTTCAGACTCTAAACAAGGAGAGGATTACGTGCAATTGCTCGCCACGATTCGGAAGTACTTACCAACTCCCCAGTACACCCTATCCTCGGCCCTACCAGCCGGTCAATGGGCTTTGCAACACATCAACCTCGCCCATGCCTCGCACTATCTCGACTTGATCAACCTCATGTCGTACGACTTTTCAGGACCGTGGACAAAGAAATGCGGGCACCACGCTCAGTTGTTCGCCCCACAATCTCCGCACTCGCCCGAAGCAGCAATCTCCTGCCACTCGGCCGTCGCTTACATGGTTCAACAAGGTGTGCCGCCGCATAAGATTGTCATGGGCGTTCCCGCATACGGACGTTCGTTCACCGGCTCCAAAGGCGTGGGCCATTCATACTCGGGATCGGCTGGAGAGGAAGGCACATTTGAGTACCGAGATCTCCCACGCCCCGGAGCGACAGAGTATGTTGACGAGCAGGTGGGTGCAGCTTATTGCGTAGGAGGGGATGGTGGATTCGTCACCTACGACACACCCCGCACTGTCCAGATGAAGGCGAACTATGTGCGACAGAATGGGCTTGGAGGGCTGTTCTACTGGACCGGGACAGGCGATGCAAGTGCGCACACGCACAGGGAAAGAAGTCTGGTCTACAATGGCTTCATTGGGTTGTTTCCGCCGCAATAATGGCAGCGCGCTTGGGTGCTTGGCTTGTTGTTGTTCCCTCCAATCGAGATATTGTCCATTCCACCCAAGACACAGCCCATCTGATATATATACATGTATATATATTTCTCTCTCTCTTCCTACCTTGCATCGGTGAACATCAAGATGTATGCGACGCTCGGGCCATTGCGGCTTCAACGAGCGCTGATTGGTGACGCGGCGCGGCGTTCCTGACGAAGTGAACACCAAGCAATCAGCCATCAGCATCACAGCATGAACGTTACGACAGCTCCCGCCGACTTCTCTCGCGCCCGCCCCTCATCTCCGAAAGCCTGGCCAGTAGTTGCGAGCACGGCGGGTCAATGCCGACCTAACTGAACTTCATGCCTGCGCCGTCGTCCTCGCTGGATTCCGGTATGCTGGGCGCCCGCCGCAAGGAAGAGACCAGGTGGAATAGAAGCTGACAGCCTGCAGCCGACTACGACCCCATCGACCACCTCAACGCCCTCTTCTCGCACCCGTCGACCCTCTCCTCTGTATCCACAACCTCGGCCAACCTCCGTAGCCACCAAGATGATCTCGACGAGGACATCGCCGCCTTCGTGGGCTACCAGGCAGCCTCGGACGCCGAGAGCGTGCAGCGCATCCAAGAAGCCAAAGCCGAGCTCGCCGACCTCTTCAAGAAGATTGAGAGCGTGCGCGAGCGAGCGATGCAGACTGAGCAGACTATCACCGAGATGACGGCCGACATAAAGCGCCTCGACAACACCAAGCGGAACCTTACGCTGTCCATGACGGCCTTGAAGCGGCTGCAGATGTTGACCACGGCGTATGAGCAGCTGCGGGGCCTGAGCAAGACCAGGCAGTATCGCGAGTGCGCGCAGCTGCTGCAGGCGGTAATCCAGCTTGTGGCGCATTTCAAGAGTTATCGGTCCATCGATCAGATTGCGACGTTGAGTCGGAGCGTGGCGGACTTGCAGAGGGAGTTGCTGGAACAGGTGTGCGAGGACTTTGAGGTCATCTTTGCGAAGGGAGAGGTTGCGCAACGGAAGGCGGTGCTGAGTGAAGCGTGTTTGGTGATCGAGGCGCTTGGGGAACATGCGAGGACAAGGCTGGTCAATTGGTATTGCAACACGCAGCTGCGGGAATATCGACAGGTCTTCCGGGGCAATGACGAGGTGGGTGTCCTGCGCTCTTGGGGACAACGTGCGGACATTGCTGACAAGAAATAATAGGCTGGCTCGTTGGACAACATATCGCGGAGGTATTCTTGGTTCAATCGCATGATGAAGACGTACGATGTCGAGCATGCCGTCATCTTTCCGGCCAACTGGAAGGTCAACGAGATGCTGGCGAACTCATTCTGCGAAGGCACGCGGGACGACTTCAAGGCCATATTGCAGCGAGCCATGCGTAAAACAGACGGCCAAACCTTGGATGTGGATATGATGCTCTCGTGTCTGCAGGAAACGCTCGACTTCGAGCAAAATCTAGAACGACGCTTCTCCAATGAGGTTTGTAAACCTGTCCTTGAAAAGAGAAATCTACTAATACAAAACAGTCCCGCTCCTCTACGGACACGGTAATGTCCAAAGAAGAAAAAAGCCAAGGATTCAGTCAATCCATTTCCGAGGCTTTTGAGCCCTACATGCGCCTCTGGGTAGAGTCTCAAGACAAGTATGTATTCTGCATCACCTGGAAATTTCATTGCTGACCAATGCAGACAACTCGCTGCCTTGATACCAAAATATCGCGTGCAACCACTCCGCAATGCTGAGGAAGAGTTCTCATCACAAGCTGTCATTCCATCATCGACCGAACTGTTCCACTTCTACCGCCTCACCCTTGCCCAGTGCGCCAAGCTGTCCAAAGAATCGAGCCTGTTGGAACTTTCCACGACTTTTGCCAAATACCTCGATCAGTACGGTCAGCAAGTGCTGTACTACTTCCTCAGCGAGAAATCGGGGCCGCAAGGACCTTCTGTGGAGGATGCGGTTCTCATCTTAAACACCGCGGATTACTGCTACGCTACTTGCAATCAACTGGAGGAGAAGATCAAGAGTCGTATCGATGAGGAGCTCCGCGAGAAGGTCGATTTGCAGAGCCAAGCAGACGCCTTCATGGGCATCGCAAGTGCCACGGTTCGTGTTCTTGTGCGTAAGATCGAGGTCGCATGCGAGCCCAGCTGGAGAGAGATGCGCAACACGCCTTGGAGTAAGCTGGAAAGCGTTGGAGACCAGAGCACATACGTTGCGGAACTGTTGCGCCACGTCAAAGAGCAGTCAACGGAAATATTGAAGTGTCTGCACAAGCAACAGTATGCGAGGGCTTTCTGCGACAACCTGGTCGACCAGATGACAACAACGTACATCTTAAACATCGTCCAAAGCAAGCCTATCAGTGAAGCAGGCGCCGAACAGATGTTACTCGACAGCTACGTCCTCAAGAAGGGGTTCACAGAAGTACCGGTGCTGAACGAGGAACCCGGAACGGCGCCACCAGCAGCGTACGTATACCGGCCGATCTCGTTACATCCCATGTACTAATCCATAACATAGATTCGTCAAGCGTGCCACCCAAACAATGTCCAAAATTGACCCCCTCCTCAAAACCCTCCAAGTGCGCCCCTCACCCCCGGAAGCTCTCGTACAAGCCTACCTCATCCACATAGCCGACAAGAGTGACATCAATTTCCGCAAAATTCTCGACCTCAAGGGTGTTCGTCGCGCCGATCAGTCTACGCTCATGGATCTCTTCAACGCTTTCAAAGCATCGCCCAATCACGCCAATCTCGCACAAAACTCCCCGTTACTCACGCCTTTGCAATTGCAGTCTGGGCATATGGGTACCGGAATCGGAAGCTTGGGTAATGCGGGAAGTGTGATGGGTACGCCTAGTCTAGGCGGAGGCAGGTTCGATCCGACGGGACTGGGGAATGCAATGTTCAGTGCGGTGCGCGAGGGTGTGGATCGATTTGGGAGTCCAGCGCCAGGTGAGCCGGGAACTGCACAGAGCGGTACGGACGGGAAGGCGAATCTGAATGAGAACTTGAAGAACATTGGGAAGTTTTTTAGGAGGGATGTTGGAGGCTTCAGGGGATTTGGGAGGAGTGAGGAGGGAAAATAGATGGTGTATGATGGACGAAGAAAGGAGAACGGGGTTGATGAAGAGGGTGGAGAGTCCAATATGATGGAAGATCATCGAGTCTGTGAAGTTGGTCAGGTGATGATAGGGGTATCCACGTGCAAGGTGAATCACGTGCAATGTGAACCTCCACGGGTGACACGTTGGAGCTTGGAGCCACTCACCTTTCTCACTGGCTCATAAGAGAGCCTAATACACCCACAATGCCCAGTCTCCCCCCTTTCTTACACACACAGATCAACTCACTTTCGATCACCTACTCAACCACTTCCACAACCCGAACAAACCCAGTCTCAACAACCATCGCCAACCATGGCGCAATGGTACCAAAACCTCCGCTCTAAAATCGAAAAGAAAGCGACCACAAAAACCGCGTCACCAAACGAGGAGACAGTGACTCGGAAGGAGGAGGCGAAGATAGGGGGTTTCAAGTTCCGTGCTAAGTCGCCATTTAACCCGAAGGCAAAGAGTTTGGATCCTAGGTTCAATGGGTGGTCCGTTGTGTCTGAGCCGATGAGTAGTGAGGAGGAGGAGTATGAATCAAGTAGCGAAGATGGCACCGGTAGAATCGGAAACAAGATGGGGAAAGAGGCAAAGGAGAAGAAGAGGCCAACTACCAAAGACGCGATGAAACCGGTCCCTCCCCGTCGCCGCCGCCACAGCGCGGCACCCGTCCTTCCTCCGCTTTTCAAAGACCATGTCGGACCACATGGCAACACCGGCCAAGAAGGAGATACACATCCAACCACACGCGGGCACGATGCCGAGCCGCTCCAGCCTGAGCTTCGGGTCAAAAAGACCTCGTATAGCCTCACGCGCTCTGAGCTGTCGAGTTCCCCTCGGTCTGCGAGTTCGGGAGACGCTGAGCCGGCACAGCAGTATGGACGTGGTCAGCGTCAGGGTGGACCGTCATTGGGGTTCATGTTGCCTACCTGGGCGAATCTCGCGTATAGGGGGACGCCGGTGGAGGGATATAGTTGGACACAGGGACTTTTGAGTGAGGAGGGGAATGCCGGTTCGGTTTTTGAGCGTGGAAATGCCTCGCGGGTGCAAGGTTATGCTACACACTGTGAGAAGGATCGCGCGTATAGAAATAGCTGGGTTCCTGGTGATGATCGACTTGTACTCGAGGGTGCTAGGGTTATCACGGAGAAGGGGGGCGCTTTGAGGAGGGGTAGGGAGATGCGTGAGGGCGAGAATTGGAGCAAGGTGAAGGAGGAGAAGGTCACGTTGAGTGGGCCGGTTGTTCCGGGGGGTTATGAAAACGCGTATGCGTATGTGGGTTCTGGGGATGAGGGCTCTGAGGAGGAGTGGGTCGATGAGGGGGATTGGGTTGAAGTCGATGCTGGTTTGAATGGGGACGATGGAGATGATTGGGTTGATGAGGGTGAATGGGTCGACGAATAAGGGTGAGTTGATGAGGAGGATGGGTTGATGCGGACGATAAGATGGGGATAGTTTTGGACGGCGGAAATGGTCATGAGATGGACCGGGTATAGGCAGTATGAAAGACATGAGCATTGGATGATACGGTCGTCATCCACGAAATGATATAAGTGATCTTGCCCCGCACTCTTCCTCACTCAAGGCCTCGAGGTAACTGCCTTCGACACCAACCCCGCCTCAAAAAAGTTCCTACACGTGCTGGTTGCTGTGGACTCTGATCACCTGATCACTATCCTCATTGGGATAGCGCCTTGGCAGCCGCCCTCGTACTTATTCTTGAGGAGGCCTCCATTACTCTTAGCCTCCTCAGCGTCTAATTCTACTTCTGTGTTACTACACCGAGTTTCTCTCTTGGTTTTTTTTTCGTCCTTTCATAACCTTCCCAGTCTATTGCAAGCCCGAAGATTACATCTTCCGTGTTGTTCATCCGACCAGCAACTAGAGCCCATGCTGCACGAAGAAGAACAGATAATCGCACAGTCGAGAAGTCCGTTGGAGGCAAAGATATCTCGTACCTAACAAAAGCATTGATCGTTGGTCTTTGAATGGACGAGGGGAGAGGAGGGAATGGTGGGTGGTCGCTGTCAGCCAACGCATCCCGCCAGTAACTCGAGGCGTCTTTGACTTTGCCTGAAGAACCCATTTTTGTAAATTCGAATCGTTCAATAACCTGAATTTCGTTGTCGTATCTTTGACTTAGAAGGAGCGAACACATAGGTTCCTCTCATACCATCCATCCTCTAGTATATCGTTTAACTCGGCGGGCTTGGACGCAAGACCGGGGTTGTGCCCAAATGGTAGCGCCGACACATATGCAATGCTTCGGTGAGGTTCCTAACCTACTAACCACCTCGCCGAATATTAGTTAAGCTAAACCCGCAGTAGCAACATAAGTCCGAAACTAAATAAAGTGGTCGTGGGCGTGTAAACCCAACTTTGCAAAATACCCTGTACGGCTAAGTCCGCAGGTGCTGCCGGTTGCTAGACAAATTGTCACACGCAAGCGAACACGAAGAAGTCCCCAGTAATCTTTTGTTCCGAATAGCAGAGGCATAAGCCGAAAAGACTACAGTATTTAAGAGACTAGGGCAAAAAAAGCTATTGTTAACTCGATCTCATGCACTCGAACGTGACAAGACACAATATGGTGGGACGCCTTACTGCGATCCACAAATCCTTCTTGCATTAGTTTCCAATATGCCAACAGCCCTCATTCCTCATCCATGACAGATAAATAATTTCGGAGGAATCACAGTGGACCCTTGCATGTAGAGAGTTTATCCAGCGCGAAAAAAATCTGCCACACATCGGTCCACTAGGGCTGAAAACGTCGTAAGATGCACTCCCTGCACTACAATGAACATTACATACAGTGTTCCTAAGAACATGCATCAGCTAACACCGGCGTACTCTGTTGAGAACGGATTGTGCATGAGAATCTGCAAATCTTGAGCCCCGAAGGGTTGTTGCCAAGATTCGCGGGCGCCTAAATCCTTGAGAGGAATTGCTAGCACTGTCCCAGACAGTGATAAGAGTTGGAGTGTTTTTCACGTCTATTTTTCTTTATTGACCTCAGTCCATCTGACACAGGCCAGAGACCTAGACCAAAATTCGTCGTGGAGAAGCAGTTCTATAGAATTACGCGACAGCTACTATACTACCCGATCCCATTATGTGGCGATCACGAGATGATGGTGCAGAAAGCAGTGGTCAGGAAGCACTGAATTGAGAAGCTATGGGATTAGGCTATTCTATAAAGCTTGAGTAGGCTGACAGACAGGAGATAATAATAGATCCGTACAACGTTAACAGCTCACATCGTAACGGGTACGGGTAGTGGCATGGCCAGCTCAGCAACGTGAGCGTGAGGCCGTGAAGGAAATAGAGATAGCAATCGGGAGGATGGACAAGCCGTCACACATTGGCATCTAGCTTCTCTCAATTTCGCCTTCGGAATTATGTTGTTTGTGACTTTTCCAAAGTTCCTTGAAGTAAGTGTTCGGAGTTCTGACCAAATCTTGCGGTGCACCTGACTCAACCAATTTCCCCCCATCAAGTACAACCACTCGGTCAAAGTAATTAACAACTGTATCTAGGCGATGAGAGATGCCAATGACAGTATATTTTACGAATTCAGCCTTGACAATTTCGTGGATTCGTCTGTCGGTTTCGTAATCAACGCTGCTACTCACCTCATCCAAGAGTAGAATGCCTCCAGCCTTCTCACCCGACATTTTTCTGTCCTTGACAAGCTTCCGTACGATGGCTCGACCTAGGCAAAAAAGCTGCCTTTGGCCCATGCTAAGGTCATCCGCCTTTATACAAGCTTCGAGTCCTCCACGGTCCTCAGTGAAATGCGCCAGACCAACCATCTCAAGGGCAGATACGCATTCATTTTCAGTAGCTTCTCCAAAAGGGTCAATGCTGAGTTTGATAGTACATCCGTCAGGTAAGAGAGCAGCTCCCTGAGATAAGGCTATGATCCTTTCTCTGAGAACCCTACGCTTGACGCGACGAATTGGTATCTGATCTATCACAATCGTCTCATCTGTATCATTGAGCGGATCGAGGAGACGGAGCAATAAAAGCATCAGTGTAGATTTGCCACTTCCGGTGCGACCACAAACAGCCAGCTTCTGGCCTAGTGGAACGTTCAGACTCAAGTCATGAATCACCAAATCTTGCGAAGACTGAGGTAAACTTGAATGAACAATCCGGTTTGAGTTTTCCTCTGGAAGTTTGTATGAAGCAGACACATTTCTCAACTCTATAGCTCCACTCGAAGGCCAAGGCTCAGGAGGCTCCATGTCTTCAGTTGGTCGGTCTTCGGGTTTGACGGAATCAGTGAACGTCTTTAATCGATTGACAGCGCCAATGCATGTTTCGAGATCAGTATAGCTTTGCACAAGCTCTGCAAGTGAATTTCCAAATGCCAGAAGGGTTACCAAGCTTGTTCCGGTTCGGCCGACACTGGAATCCAACTGTGTAACCAGCGATACAACCACCAGCGCTAAGCCAGCAACAAGAACTTGCATGAAGACGCGAAGCCACTGTTGTATTGCCGAAAGAAGATAGGCTGGTTGCAGCGAATTGTCAAGTAGCTTGTCGTTGTATTCGACGTTATGATCTACCCATCCAAAGGCACGCACAGTTGCAACACCTTTCAACGTGTCGAGAAAATGTGTGCTATCAATAATTAGTCAATGATGAAGATGAAGATGTGTTGAACTTACTATAGGGGGCTTTTAGCTTCTAGATCAAGGAGTCGAATCTGCCTGGACGTTCGGAGGTAGAAGCGCTGTACGAAGTATAGCACTGCAAACAAAACCGGGAATCCCACCGCGAGAAACGGCGCGGCCGTTGCGATAAGGACAAGCATTCCAAGAGCCTCCGTTGAGTTTAGTGCAACAAAGAAAAAAGCAAACAGCAGCTCGCCATCGACCAAAGTTAGGTCCTGGGAGAAGTAATTTGTTATAACTCCCACATCTGTGGAACTGAGGTACCGTAATGGGGCCTTGACCAGGGTGGTTAAGGCTTGCTTGTGCAAGGCGTTTCCCGCAAAAGTTGACATCGAGATAAATATCTCAATGGCACTGACGACCCAGGAGATGATGAACATAGCTTGAAGCAGTGCGTAAATTCCAATATAGAAACTTCTTTCGCGGCCAAACGCATCCTGAGACCAAAAGCTCAACCAAACAGTCGCGGAATTGGAGCTGAAACCATGGATTATCGCGAAAAGAAGTAGAAAAGCCGATGAAAGTGGGTGGACATTCTTGAACCAATGCTTGTACACGGTCCAATCGCCCATCGCACGAGATGGGTCGTTCAATGCAGGCTTCAAAGAGCTTCGTGCGCTTGAATTGTTGTCGTCCGCTTGCGTTGTCTCTAACGCAGATTCTTCTTGGGCCTGGGTAACGTTGACTTTGATGTCTAGTTCTTTGACGTACTCGCTAATTTCACGTAGCCTGTCGAACGAACCCTGCTCGGCCTTGGTTCCGTCATTTGTTAGGACAATAACATGGTCTGCTGCTGGTAGATGACCGATCGAGTGGGTGCATAGTACTGCAGTGATTCCATTTTGTTTGATAAAACCGTCTGGTCCAAAGACGCGCTGGAATAGCATAGAAGCTGTGCTAGCATCGAGTCCGCTCAGTGAATCATCAAACACAAGCACCCTCGCACCAGAGTAAAGTGCTCTAGCGATTGCCACACGTTGTTTCTGGCCACCACTAAGTGAAGAGCCGCTACTTCCGACCATGGTGTTGCTTCCTCGCGGGAGGGTACCGATGTCAGTGTCCAGTAATGTCGCTGCAATGATCTTGTCAAATCTCTCCTGAATAAACTTGGAGTGGCCGACAATGTTGTTTTTCAGGGTGTCGTTGTAAAGGAAAGGGTCTTGCTGGCAGTAACCAATGCTGCTGTTGCGAGGGAAAAAGACAGACACTCTGCCGGAGTATACAGCGACCTCGCCGAGAAGAGCCCTGCATAACGTTGACTTGCCCGAAGCAACTGACCCAACGAGTAGTGTCAGGCTCCTCAACGGAACATCACAAGTTATGTTTTTCAGGACCAAGCGGCCTGGAGACCAACCAAAACTCCCACTCTCGATCTTAAAAGCCAAACCGTCTTCTGTTGAGTCAGGTGAGGCCTGTAGTTCATCGCTGCCAGCTTCGGACATCCAACAGCGGAAATCAACCCTTGGTTCTGAATCGAGAAACGTTTGGATACGTTTCATGCAGGTCAATGCCGCCAATACCGATGGAAAGCAATTGAATATAATGGTGAATGGGGCCGTAACCAGATAAATATAACTATAAGCCGTAAAGATGGTTGATACATCTAGTACCGAGGTCGGTGTAGCAGCAAAAGCTACCACTGGTGAAAAAACCGAAGGCACCGCGCCGAGCGTGATGGTGCAAATCACAAGCCATCGAAACTTCAGACCAACACGAATCTCCGTTTCCCTAAGGCTCTGTATGATGGTGCCAACAATTTCCGCTAGTCCTGAGATCTTGTATGACTTCATCTGTGCAATTGCAGCCGCAGTGATGCCAACTCTGTTTTGTATCTTTGCCATCCAAGCCACCAAGCGCTTGTCAACCAGCCTCGTCACTGCCGACAATAACACAGAGCAGACGGCGATCACAACTAGAGGAGAGATGAAAGCCACTCCAAGTTGACCGTAGAGTAACCAGCAGCCGAGGCCTACCTGCGCAAGGATGGCCCATATTTCATGAATCACCCGCACGCCCTGCACGACGCGGTCAAGGTCCGTGCTCATGAGGGTGATTGCTGCTGAATCGTCGGACATCTTTTGGCTCATCTGAATGGTTTTTCGAAAAATAGCGGTATGAAGAGAGGAGCGAAGCATGTAGGCGAACCGTTGGTTGTAGTACTGATATATTCCAGTCGAGAGAGCGATCCCAGTATAGATGAGAAAAGCAGCACCGATAAGGCCGTATCCATAGTTTTTTTCACGTCTATTTTCTGCTGTCGCCAAGAAGTCCAACAAACTTCGAATAAAGAGAGGTTGGCAAAGCTTAAATGCGAGTAAAGCCAAGCGTGGCACAACAGGATACAGGAACGGACCCAAGAGAGCCCGGGTAGCATCTTTGACAAGTCCATACCGTGAGAGTTTTGGAGAACTCCGAGGTCGCCGGTTCGATGTGAGGCTGTTGTGGAGTTTGCTGGCTTTCAAGCTTGTGTTAAGGGGATACAAGTCGTCGATAGCGATAATTCCACGATATCCGCGAACGAGCAACGAGATGAGCCACGAATAGGTGCCAAGGCTGAGGATTCCTGTCGTTTCCTCCGGGCTGTGTTGCTCTCCATGTATTTGCGTTGATGCTGACTTTGGCGTGGCCTCCAAACAGAAATTAATGGCCTTGATTGCCACGGATGTTGTGAATAATTTCGCAAGAGTGGTTTGGTGCGAGAGCCACAGCGTACGACTTTGTGCGATATCGAACAGCAAAGTTAAGAGCAGGTAGGACTCCAAAAGTCTCGAAAGATGTAGCGAACGGGAGTGTTCAAAATAAGAGAGGCATATGCTAAGGAGTGAAGCAAACAGAGCAACGCTAGCGGCTGCCAGCGACGTCGAATGAGCTGCAGTCTCGGTGCTCTTAGCTAGGACCGCCAGAATCGAAATCTGAATAGCGGAAAAGCTAGCTAGCAGAACCTGCGTGATGCTTAGTACAAAAATTGATCTATATCTGCTATGTTTGACTTACGACTTTAACATTCCGAAGAACGATATTGTCGATGATGCGTGGTCGCCGCAAGATAGTTATCAGGCGAACGCAAGCAAGTATCGCGAAGCAGACACTCGGCAGGATTGATAAAATAAATCTTTCGAACACTTGAGTGAAGTCAAAATCGCCCCTACACCCTCGGACAGCTGCTCCGAAGGTGCTATCATTCGCGCAGGGCGAAATACTCATTGCGTTGCATACAATGCTGAGAGTGAAGAGACCTAAGACAATAGACGTGATTATGAAGAGTAAACGCTTAAAGTACCGAATACAGGGAGGGAGCCCCTAATTATTATCGGACCCTCACCCGTACATATGCACTTGAAATTCCCTGGCCCCCATTCTAGTCCCGATTAAGACAATAGCCACTGCGGTAGATTGATACGTACCACCACGGCGGTACAATACACTTCCAGCTAAGGATGTAGCTCGGCCGACCACGCTAATAGCTGCTTTAGGATAAGGGCCATAGAGTATTATTTTTAAGGTTGTTTTAGAATTATATATTTTATATCAAGTTGAGGTTTATAGTGGTAGGCTGAGCGTTGCAGTGGGTGGAGAAAATTTTCACCAACTGAACTTTTAGCGTGGTCGGGTGAGCTGACGTCACCTTCCAGCTTCCTATTCCGTGTCTGTGCGCGTGACGATCCTAGTCGCGTGACGATTCCTCAACACCAGAGTAGCCATTACAAACATGAGGCTACTGAGCTATGTATAATTATTATTATCGCGAGATTTTTTACTGTAGAGATAACTGAGTACTAATTGATTAACTTTGCCTATCTATATTTACTTAGTAGCTTAGTGTTGCGGCTGTAGCGCGTAGTAATTAGTGCGTTGTCTGATCTAGCTACTAACGGCCCTCTACTATTCACTATATTAACTACACGTTTCTAATACTTAGTATTTTAGCTAGTAGGCTTTGAGGCTTTCCTCTTACCCTTTTAGGATAATTAGATAGCTCTCTTAGTATTATAGGCTTCGTGTTAGTATGTATACATAGTAGCCTTTTAAGCTTTCTCCTCCTCTTTAGCCTTTTTAGCTACCTCTCTTGCTGTATACTTTTCTTAAGCTATCTTTTCTTTATAGAGCTTAGAGGCCTCTTTTAACTTAGCTATCTTAGCTTTCTAGAGTTATACTTTATCCTTTGTACGCTTAGCGATTACCTCACGAGTATACG